>JZKD02S2101313.1:197234-223703 GCA_000966675.3 Picea glauca | reverse complement strand
AGGGGGTTGATTTTTCATCATCAGAGGAGTTTTCCTCATATGTATATGATTCATATGTTTGGCATCCTGGTGATGATATGGTTACATATTTGTTCTCCCCTTTAGAGGATGACTTATCATATCATACTCAGAGTAGTCTTCAATCATCCTTTGATACATACCCTTTTGAGGAATACGATTTGTTTTATGAGGAATTTCAACCGTTGTGCTTATATTTTAAGGAATACTAGGAGGTGGCAACCTCAAGCAGTTAGAGGTTAGTTCTTCAAAGAAAAATTATTTTCATCTTGGATATTTTCATGAAGTTTCTTAGGGGAAGAGGCGATGTTTTTATAAACTTGATACTATTCCTTACCTCTTACCCTCTTCTCCAAGAGGCCATGCAATTATGTTTTGATCTCTCATTTCCCCTCAGTCCTCGAAAAGAAGTGATTTTTTTTATGCAGATGAATATCAGCCTTCATCTACATTTACTATCCCCCTTCATATATGGATTGATCAGTCTTGTAGATACACTTTCAGGAAGGATGATCGAGCTGACAATTTCTCTCTCCAGTAGGATTTCCTCCCTCCCACCCATCTCCATCAATTTGTTTTTATTATATATTCATTTATTCTCATGATAATTTTGTGTTGGACTTATCTTTGTTGTTTCACATGATCAAGAACAGTGGGATATTCTTTGATGAGATGTTCAACTGGTTACATGGGTTGTACAACTTCACCTGACATAAACTATCGTCTGATATTCATGTCCCCAAGGCCCCAAGTAAGTAGATAAGTCATTTTGATTCCCTATATTTTCATCTTGATTGCTCATATTAATTTATATGAATTTCATTTTCATTTTTCTCTACTCTCATATTGATTTCATGCTTAGCTTATAAAGTTATAAAAAAAAATGTCAAAATATTTATTTTCTAGATTACTTTTCTTTTGTATTTATATATGTATATGAATGAAGGGTTGTGGCACCGCCGTATATGCTTTGATCACTTTGTATGAGTTTTTGGTAGGCAGAGGTCTACCGGGAGATGTTGTGGTTCTCATGCACTCTACGACGAGAACATGTCCCCAAGTAGGAGCCAGATGTTATCCTGATTTTGTGGATAACTAACGAGATTATGTATCAAGGCCCTCAGGTTGTAGATATGGAGTATTGAGAGACTACATGGCCAGAAATATCCTTTTGCACATACAAATATCCTTCTCAACACCACATAGGTCACATATTTTCTGGAAGGTAGTGGTCCTTCCTCCATGAGGTAAAATTCAGTATTATGGTGAGCATAATTTCAATATTTAAGGAATTTGAGTATGGTGTATCTTAGATTGCTCTATATTTCATGATATATTCTTAGACATTATGCCTTTTTCCCTGCTTCACCTTGGTGGTTGACATTGTTCCCTAGTAAGTGGTCTTCCTTGGGGATGGGTTTTCTACTAGGAACTCCCTTGAAGATCTATCATATCATTCATGACCATACTTACCACTTTCCATCACTATTCCCCCCCAATTTCCTTATCTCTTGGGATTTTATGGTGTATTGACCCAAGAAGGCGTTGTACCTTATTCTATGGGAAGAAGGGGTTGAAGGCCCAGAGGGATTGATGTTGGGTAAAAGATAAAATCCTATGTATGAAGCTTCTATATTATTTTCCCAGGGATCACCCACGAAAGCAATGAAAAGCTTATCTTTGAGTAAAGGGGGACCCAAAATAAAATATGATTAAAAATGATTAAAATTTTAGTTGGAGGATAGAAGGTCTCATCACAATATGACCTATCATGTCCATGAATATCTAGTGGTATGACATTACCATAATCTGGTCACCAATCCAGGGTAATGGCTCTTAGTTGCATGGATGAGAGAAAGGGGGTCTCATCACGAGTCAAACTTCCCCTTTCCATTAGGTTTTTGTAAGTGACACTTCCATTATCTGGACACCACTCTAGGGTAGTGGCCTTCAACCTTTCCTTAAATTTATGAAATAATGAAAGAATGGAAAATAATGGGCTTGGAAAAAGTTCATTGTGGACGAAGGTACCACACACCCTCTACAAAGGCACCCATGAATGAGACACTACAACCTCTTGTATGTCATGAGCCCTATGCCCATTGATTCTTGACCCTAACCACTTCACTCATTTTACATGGCTTAGAAATGGATCTCTTGGAAACTCTCCTTGACCTAGGGAAAGATCTACCCAATAGGACACCTTGTCAACCCTCCCATATTCAAGCTTGAAAAGTCTCATAATGTTTTTGAGCACTTAATTGTTTGACATGGTGATATTTGATGCACATGATTAGGTGGATCATTTATTGATTGGATTCACTTATAATGATTTTATGACTTGAGATCCTTGGAGGGCATGCTTATTTGTCTTTCCAGGACCTAGTTGGTGGATATTTTTGAAAAAACAAGCCTAGCTTGGGATTCCATGGGGCTTGAAGCCAACAGGTGGATGCCAAAGGCTCGCATGACAAAAAAGAAATATCAAACTTAGAATTCCTTAAATATGACTTGGGTGACATAACCTATCCCCCACATGCCAAACGCTTTTCCTAGGAGAGGAAAAACGTCACTCCTAGAGGCATGTCATCACCTAGGGGGTTAGGTTTTGGTGGCGTGGTTGATGCATTGTCACTTGGATGTTTTGAGGAGAATTGGGCATTGAACATGAAGGAAGTAACTCATATACTTGACATCTGGCTTTGGCAATCCTAGCCACCCTCCACCTACATGAATTATTTTCTTCCAGTGCCAAAACATCCCCTAAAGGGGTGACGTCCTTCTAAAATTAGGGTTTTCTTATGTGCAAAAGTGAATTTTAAATGAATTACTTTGTTAAGGGGGGAATATTAGGGTTTTTACCTCTAGTCTAGTGTTTTACCCCTAAATATGTGGGAAAATTATCTTAGGGACATTTTTGTATAAATAAGAGATCATAATATCTCATTTTAACATAACTCTCCCTCTTGTGAGAAGAACTTGGTCTGAAATTTTAGCTACCTTTGGAAAATTGTTTCTCTTGTGATATTTTTTATGGTTATCTCTTGATGCATGGTTGATGGAAGTGATTCACTAGTCTTTGAAGGTTTCTCTCTTTCTATTTTGGTGGATTTTCTTAGCATTTTCCTTGAATTGGTATGGTCTTTACTTTCATGCTATCATTTGTTTCAAGTAAAGTTAATTGTGCTAGGATATAGGTGGGAAGTATAAGGGAATACACCCCCACCATATCCTCCATCATTTTATGCTACATGTTATTGATTAAACAAGGGTTTTCTAAGAGAAGTATAAGGGAATACACCCTCTTATCTTAAACCCTAGCTAGAGAAACTTGCCTTGGGGAGTAAGAGGATTTACACCCCCAAGGACGTAGGTTTTCTAGCTCTATATTTGCATTAACCCATTAACCCAATTATTAAGAGAAATAGTCATTTATTTATTGCATTGGAGAAACAAAACTATTCCCTTGGAAAACATGATTTTACAAGTTTTAAGTCTCTTTCTCTGGAGAAGTGTTCTTTAAGCCTTTGTCTCTCTTTCTTCATTGAGGCATCCCCTTTCAAACACTAAAAATATATTTTGTAATAGAAACTAACCTAGATCCATTAGGGATTCACTAACTTTAGGAAGCTAACCCTAACTAGCTCATAAACTAACCCTAGACTAGGCCTAGATTTCTCCCTCAACCTTCTACTAACCTAGGCACATTCTTTGAGCCATTTACAAGTGATTTGTGTTGGATAAATTTTCTGATATATGGATTGGTTTTCTATGGACATAAAGATCATAAATTGATTGAAGAAACCATAATATAAAACCACTTATAATTTGTGATTTAACCATCAAAATTTGCTAATTGTTTAAGTTGTTCTATTTGATTTAAGGAAATTCTTGGGTGGTTTCTTTATGGATTTGATTGGCTGATTTTACTGATGTTGTAAAAAAATTACTACATCCATAATGATCATAATATCTATGCATTAGGATTCTATTCCATCCTTGCTATTTGTGCTAAATTGTTTTCTTAATCATTGGTGAGTTGATTTAGCTTCCACTAGTTTTATCTCTTGTTTATTTATCACATACTTAGCACTTATTTTACAGTCCTTGTCATCTTTATGGAGCTGATATATATAATTTATTGTTGCTTAAAATTAGGGACAACAAGATTAATTTTTTTTTCCAACTAACATATTACACTATATGCTTGGATTTACTTGTGTCTCGAGCAAGTATTCACACTTGGAAGGTCACTCAACTTACTTGGAAACCCTTGGACCTTCCCAAGACTTCATTCCAATCCTTCCACATCATTTAGATTTTACCTATAGGGAATTTATATCCAATTTCCACCATATTCATCTCATTCCCCCTAGGCTCACCGAGAATCCCCCCTTGAGGTGACTGCCTCACCTCTAAAGTGACGAGGACACCTTCTTAAGGTGACAGTGGGTAGGTGACCTCTTTTTTGTCACTATTTAGTGGTTGGGATAGGATTTTCCCAACCTACAAATTTTGCGATAACAATATGGTAGGTGGGGATACAGAGAGATTTCTCCAGAATGTGTAGGGAAACATGTCTCGTTTAATGCATAGGGTTCCTATAGTCTAGGTGGAGGATCTACCAGAGGAAATGCAAATGCAAGTGGTGGGTGTACTTCGTGTGTGGGTGAGTCTCTTTTGGTATCTTGCAAATTCCATTGTGTACTATAATGACATGCATCCGGGACCTCAAGAATAGATTCCAGTTTTTTTTATGTACCAGTCGCATATGTACTTTAGGGATACAAGCCCAGTTTTGTATTATGACATCATATTTTTTGGACTAGAAGGATGAAATATAAAATATATTTTGGTCTTTGGCTTTACTTGCATATCTTACAATCGATGAATGTATGAATGTGTGTTTTCTTTAATTAGTTATGTGACAAATGTAAATCTAAATGTAATTAGCATATGCATCGGATACGTGATTAAAAAATCTAGGTATATAATTTTAAGTAATATAATAAAAATATCATTTCAAAATTTGTACTCGAAGGAAACATTGAAGTAGTGTGGGATATTTGACCTGGTAACTATCGTTCAATTGACATACAAATAACTACAAATCTAGGTGAAATTGTAAAGATTGAACACCATGTGAAATGGCGTTGTACAATAGATTTATAATGGCTCTATACCTAGCCACATTGTTTGTTGATGGCTCCAAACAAATGCCACCTGAAGATACCAGTTGTCCCTCAAGTGAATATATAACCCAAGTGGTGGAAGCCATGTTCTGAGTATGACGACTAGCACTATATGTGAATCCTAAGAACACCAAATATTTCGTTGACATCTTTCAACCAAGGGAAAACTCAACAACAAAGTCAGCGACAAAAAAGAATAAAGAGAGAAATATATAAACTAACATACATTAGTATACAAAGGCCATGCTTGAGATTGGAGGGTCAAACATAGTACCTTTTAAGGTGGATCCCTTTTCTAGGATCGTCCAAGACATTCCCTTCATAATCCTCTAACTCATAGGATCCTTTTTTAAGGACACATCTCATGATGTAAGGATCGTGCCACATGGGATTAAAATTTCATGCCCCCAATGATTCTTTATCTTGGTCATAGAGAAGAACCAAGTCACCCTTAGCATACAATTGGGGATGAACAAAATTATCGTATTGGACCTTAATACATTTTTTTATTTTCCTCGATGACCACAGTGGCATATCGATGTTTGTCATCGAGATTATCTAGGTGTACGATGCATTCTTTGAGATCGGTCATGTTACATAGAAGCTTGACTACCAAATTAAGAGAAGGGATTTCAGATTCAATAGGAAGGATCGACTCCACTCCGTGAACCAACTGAAATGGTGAGAAAACATTGGAAGTATTTACTATGATTCAGTATGCCCATAGTGTAGGGTAAAGAATCACATGCCAATTAGATTTATTCTACGTGACAATTTTTTGCAATATTGTATTTAGGATTTATTCACGACCCCTACTTGTCCATTTTCCTGGAGATAGTAGGGTGACGAATGATCATTTTCAAACCCCAGTCTAGATGCTAACTATGTCATCCTTTCATTCAAGAAGTGACTTTCATGATTAGTGACAATATCCTTCGAGATTTCAAACCGAGCTACAATCTAATTGAATAAAAAAAATGTTGTTGTCTCACCATTGGATTTAATTGTAAGCATGGCCTTATCCCATTTAGTAAAATAATCCACAGCCAAAATAATGTGATGATTCCCCCCAGCTGAGGCTGGGTTGCAGTCCATCAAATCCACCCCCCACTTAGTGAAATTACCGATGGTAAGGATTGGGTACATAGGGGAAGGATTCTATTGCATCTTACTAGTGAACACCTCGGTAAGGGTGACACTTTTTTACCACTTCAATGCAATATTTAAAAATTGATAGCCAAAAATAACCATCTCACAATATATTTTGGGATGTCATAAGCCCAGATAATTGACCACCATATGCCCTACTTTGGAAGTCATGCAGAATAAATTCACCCTCCTTATGATTCAAACAATGATGAAAAATAGTATCCACCCCTCGACGATACAACGTGTCACCGATAATGAGGTAGTTTTTGGCCTCATGACGTATACATTGTCAGTCATTTCTCAAAAGATGTTGGGGAAGCTTCATATTTTTAAGGTAGATTAGAATATCTTTGTACTATGGGTACATAGAAAAGATAAGGAACATGTGTTCATCCACGAATGAATCATCATGAAAAATATTCTCATCTTACCTAGGGAAGTCTAACATTAGTTCTGTAAGAACTAGCGACTTGTTGGATTTCATGGAGGCAAAATCAAGTTCAAATTCTTGTATAATCGCAATCCTTTTATTGTATTCCACCCCTATGATATTCCTTGTAATGATTCATTGAAATTGATTGATATCAACAATCACAACAGTCTTTCATAGTAAGATATAGTGACGTGATCCTGGAATTGCATGCACAGTTGCTAAGGCTAGATTTTCTATGTGAGAATACTTAAGTTCAAAACCAATTAGATTTTGGCTAAGATAATAGATAATGTAATCATGGACGTCATCATATTCCTGAACTAGAACCGTACAAATCATCCCTTCAAATGTGGAAATATAAATCAGGAAATCTCTACCATAGTTTGGGGGATTCAACATAGGTGTCTATACCAAGGATTTCTTAAAAGAATCAAAGGACTCTTGGGCTCCCTCATCCCATATGAACTAAGTATCCTTTTTCAAGAGACACGTGAAACCCTTAGTTATACTGGAATAGTTAACTACAAAATGACGTAGGAAGTTAGCCTTCCCCTATAAACCCTAAAGTTTTTTAATATTGTGTGGGGGGGGCAATCAAAGTATTGCCTCAACCTTCATAGGATCCACCATGATCCCATGCTCAAAAACTATGAATCCCAATAGGTGGCCAGACCTAAAAAAAACTATGCATTTGTGAGGGTACAACGAAATACGATAATAGCGTCATATTTCAAATACTAGTCAAAGGCGAGTCGAATGATCAACCCTCTTGCAAGAGTGAGCAATGAGATCATCTAGATAGGCTTCGGCAATATGATTAAACTCATGAAATGTGAATGTCATCCCACTTTGAAAGGTTGCTTTGATGTTTTTAAGACCAAAAGAAACTTTATGGTATGCAAAGGTACCGCAAGGAAAAATAAACATCATATTGTGTTGATCCTAGGGTTTAATTTGAATTTGATTATAACCTGAAAATCCATCCATAAAATAAAAGGCTTTGCTTCCCACACACTCATATATAATCTGATCAATAAAGGAAGTGGGAAAGTTATCTTTCGGACATGATTTATTTAAGTCCCTAAAATCCATACAAACACGAACAAATCCTTGCTTCTTATCTATGGGAATGAGGTTGAATACCCATTTGGTCAAGGGAACTGAGTATATGAAACCATCTTTGAGAAACTTCTCCACCTCTACCTCAATAGAGGGGGCCTTCCTAGGATTTATAGATCTAAGTCATTTCCAAATAGGTTTAGCATTTGGATACATTTTAATTTCATGTTCGACAATATTGGGGTCGATCCCTGACATCTCTTCATATGACCAAGCAAATACATATCAGAATTAGTTGAAGAGATTGATGTAGATATGAATTTCTCTAGGCATACAATCTGCACCGATATATAAATTTTCAATTTTATCAGGGGTTTGAGAGATGTCAATCATGATGGTAGGATAAATGTTCTTCATTTTTCCTTCAACATATATACCATGTGTATCTAACAGAGCCACATCATGCTTGTCCATCTCACTCAAGGTGGACCTAAAATCATCTTGTCCAATCCATTCAAGATCCAGGAGAAAATAAGATCTATGATGAAGGTCATCCCAAGGCCTATCCAGAACATACATGGCCTCTATGATGGATTCATCTAAGGGTAAAGTATCATTGAGGTAGTCATGCAAACTATATGAGTGTGCAAACCATATGGGCTCTAATACAGGATCCACCTATTTCATTCGCAAGGAGGGAGGATCTGGGTCTATAGTAGTTTCTAGTATAGCTTGATATGTAATTTCTACTATGGACAATGGAATTTCCATCTTGATGTGTGAATGGCCTTCATATGACACAGTCAAAGAAGGTATGGTCCATGGGTCATTAAGATATGAAGTATGGAAAGGAACGAACCTCAATGATGATGAAGACTCACCATATATGGCATTAATGTATGATATTGGCGTCGATAAATTGAAAGTTCCCATCAAGGGGGAGTACATTCCGACACCAATGTTCCCAATTGTCTACTAAGAATTATCAATAATGATGACCAGAGATCCCACTAATGTGTAAGGACTAGGATGCGCAAAGGACAATTGGTCGATCGTCATTATCTTCCCTTCATGAGGAAATCATAAAACATGGTAAATCGATGACACAATGTTTGTCATAGCGTAAGTCCAATTATGCCCCAGTAAAACATTGTAGTTGAGAGGCACATCAACCACCTTGACCTAGACCTCCATGGTATTTCCTCCTAAATGGACTAGGAAAGTAGGAAGGATATGATGGGGTCTAAAATAATTTCCATCAAATGAAGTTAACATAGTCATGGATAAGGAAAGTGACGGACAATCAATGGATTTCCAAAAAGATAGAGACATTATGAAGGTTCAAGCACCTTCATCAATGACAGTATGATTTATGGTGATATTGATACCCTCCACATGGATCTAAAATTCCACATGGTAAGGCAAGAGAGGCTTGACATCTGCAACATAGAACTTGACAACCTTTGAACCACTCGATTCTATAGCTCCTAAAGTAGATATCAATGCATTCTTCTATGCGGGACACGTCTGGAGCACCTCCAAAGCCGACATCGCACATGGATTTTGGCCCAAATCCATTTGGCCTCTGGAATTAGGATTGTGGGTAGATCTATTAAGGACTCATTTTGGAATACAAGGAAGAAGTTATGGATTATCAATATACAAAGGTGTTTCCATAGGAGTAAACTCTGGACCTACAACATGCTGCGAAGAACATAATCACAAGCTCGAGTGGATATACTAATCTCAGATTTAACCATATTGGAAAACATATGGCCACCATCATGTGCTAAGGGGTTTTGAATTCCACTTGATGCATTTCCAGTGTTGGAGGCTCATGAGTTCATATTTTGGTTATATGGAAATGGGTTACTCAGCACTGCAAGATGCTACCCTATGAGCCTTGAGGCTTCCTCAATTTTGGAGCACAAGTGGGTAAGGTGATCATCTATACAAAGTTTACAAGGAAACTTCACCTTCCTCTTTTCTTCCTTTCCCTCACCAGCATTATTATTAGTTTTATCATTATTATTGTCATCCTTGTCTTTATTATTTTTATTATTCTTCCCACCCTTACGATTATTACCACGACCTTTCTTCTTGTTCCCTCTGGGTTGTTCACTATCGTTTGGGTTCGTTGACTTTACAGAATGCATATCCATCAGTTGAGTGGGTGAGGATGAATTCATAGCTTGTCCTTTTGTAGACAGGTTAAGAGATGAATCTTTCAGTTGGTTCATCACCAGGTCTATAGTCTTATAATTTGCAGAGCCTATTATGTCGTCGGCATGAGGCCCAAATTTTTTTCTAGGATCATAATTTCACTGCAATGTGTCAAGGAGCATTTTGTAACTCATCCTAGACTAAGAATATATAAGGTCCAACTACTTGACTTTGAATATGGCCTCTTTCTCAGACGTTACTCTATATGTAGAAACATCCTTTGAAATATAATCCAATAAGGACTTGAGGAACCATTCCAATAGAAAATCTGGAGCAATGTAAGATTTAATCAACCTCTTCCATATACACCACTCTTGAATATGATTGGATATATGGGTTTCCTTATCTTGATGAAAATTAAATAAAATTTCCATGTCGACATCATAACGAACTGACAATTGCAAGTGGTTGAGAAAAAACAGGACCATCTGATTGAAAGTTCTAGAAATGCCCCTAGATAGCTCAATGTACCACTTCGTTGAAACCCTCGTAAGGGTGTGTTGAAATAGTCTCAAATGAACAAAATCATCATTAAGGGAGTTATATGAGAACCATAGCTGAAAGGTAGTCACATGATCACATGGGTCCTCTCCAGTCTTTCCCTCAAAATTTGGAATGTTAGAGGGAAACATGGTAGGTACAAGGGGCCATGATGGATCGTGACACACTGGGTCATTAATAAATTTTGACGAGTCTGAAAGATTCAATGTGGCCATAAAAGGGAGTTGGGGTTGCGACAACTGATCCCATGCTCTTGGGAAATATTGGTTTTAAGAGATATCAATCCAACCAGGGTTTTGGTATACACAATGGAATTTTTTAGTAGGATAATATCCTCCTCCCAATTGATTCATAAAATGTTGTAAGGGAACCATCCTAGAGGAAGTCGCTTGCGAGGAGAAAGTGACATGATAAGGGTTACTCATGTGAGGATATATGTCTCCCTCAAATGAAGGAACTTTGTGTTGGGGGTTTCCCATACCATAAAATTGAATCCCCCCTAATGAAACACTAGAGGTTACAGGAAGGTTCCCCATAATAAAAAAATTCATGGGAATTCACGTTGTGGAAGAAGGAATGACAGACAAGATATAAGAAGTAGAAGAATTTCGCATTGGAGCACTCCACCCTATAAAATTGAAGCTAGTATTGGGTCCATAGGAAGGAGGATTCAAACCTCCTACTTTGGGAGTTTATTGAGGGATATGACCCCCACCAAATGATAAAGAAGTATAAGGAGGCATCGTTCCCCAGACCCGAAACTAGGATTCACATTAAACGTCGAAATGGAGGATGAC
Organism: Picea glauca; assembly: GCA_000966675.3. Taxonomy (NCBI): domain Eukaryota; kingdom Viridiplantae; phylum Streptophyta; class Pinopsida; order Pinales; family Pinaceae; genus Picea; species Picea glauca. The sequence continues at coordinate 212,331 of JZKD02S2101313.1, read as the reverse complement.
AAGTGCGAAGTCATGTCTAGCATACCAAAAGACAAAGGATTAGAGGCCCAAGACATTCACTGAGTACTATGATTAGGTGTACAACCCTGGAATACAAAATGATTTGTTCCCATGGGCTAAGAAGAAACCATGGGTTGGGAAGTACCAAGTGAGGGATTCTCCAGAATCCAAACCATCGATGATGCAAGAGTTGAGGGGAATCCACTAACTATAGTGGAGGCTAGAATTGAAGGGCTTCTCGATACATTCATATATGACTTAGTACTCATGGTAGAATGATCGCGACTCTAGGAGGTTGAGATATATGTACAACATTTATTAATTCTATGTCTTTTATAATGCGGCTTCGATATACAACCGATCCATGGTGGCTAATTCAGAAGATGAAGAGACAAGAAGGGAGGTTGGTCTTGCTCCATGATGACTCAGAAATCATGATGAAATACAAAATCCTAAGGCCAACTAATAATCAAAGAGAACACTACTGAATAAAACTAAAGGCCAATGCACACAAATAGGATATGATGGCTGAAGGGACCTCCCGAACTAAAGAAGGTATCTCTCTACCAAGAGGGGATGATATTCCCGAACAATAAAGTGGAGCTAATATAACTAGTTATAAGGACCCTCGTAGGCTTCATAGTGAAGTCGGACAGATTCCTCTAGAGAGAAAATCCTCCATAAATTTTGTTTGCTATCCGATCCCTATCTGACTCATGGTACCTACAGAATAACCCATACAATGTAATGTCCCCATTTTTGGAATCCCTTATGTTGCAGATTGGGATTCCTGCCAGATTAGCCAATTAGGGGTGATAGTGAGATCAAGTAGTTTTGAAGATTTCTATGGGGACCGACTTATATTCTTCATCATATTTCATCATCAGGATCCATTCCGAACAACTTGACCTTGGTTTCATTGCATTTCAACGATTTTTGTAATTTTGGGTTATTATTGAGCATATTTTAATTAATTACATTAAAGGTGTTATTTGGAGAATGTTTCTTAAAGGAACACCTTAGTGTAATATCTTGTTGGAACCGGAACACAAATATCTACAAGATAGGATATTAAAGTGACTTTTAGTGGCAAGAGAACCTATGAGGGTGAATTAATCACTTTTTGGAGTAAAAAGGGTCATTAAATTATAAAGTGATTTTATGAATAAATATTAAAGATCAATTACAATTCACTTGAATGTAAAAATGTGAAAGGGGGTATAAAAGAGAGATAGAGGATTCTATTCTCTCATCATGTTGATCAATATTTTGATGTGTGGATTCTTAACTAGAAATTCCAAGGTACTTGGGGGTTTTGAGGTTTTTGACTAAATAAACCCTAGAAATCAACAAGGAGGTGAAAGATCCCTCTTTTATTGGTACAATATTGTCCAAGGAGGTGAAATATTCCTCTCTCACCATTCTATTCAGCTACATTTCTAGTTTCTACAGTGGACAAAGGGTCAAGGCAGAGATCTCAAGATTTATGCAGAAAGGGCGTAATGTGGAGGAGAAAACAATTCAATTTGGCCAAGGAAAGATAGATCTGAAGCCAAGGTCATTCGAGGAGGATTCTACAACACTCTAGATCCTTTTATCATCAGTCTTGGGGGGATTTAAGCTTCATATCGATTCATTCTTTCATTGGCCAAATATTTGAAGGATGTCGCACTATTATAGTGAATCCATTGAGTTTGGAAGGTCATATCTCTTAGTAAAGATACTCTTCAGTGGTATTTATAAGTCCTCGATCTATAGATATACAACATTATATAGGAGGTTGAGGGTCAGATTCCAAGATGAATAAATCTTGATGGTTTCTGTCGTCTAGAGGGGCACAACTCTGCCAGGTTCAGTACCGGATATAGAATAAGGGAAAGAAATTTATCTTGTCTTCTTTCATGTAGTCATTGAGGGTCTAGGAAATATCCTTACTATATCATGCAGCACATGTTGGAAGAATATTTAGTCACAACAATTGTATCTTTTATATTTATCCCATATCTGTGTATCTCTTGTTGGAGGTCAGCGTATTTACTAAATAAGGGTCAGATCTAAAGTTTGTAACTATATTCTTGTGTACACTATTAGCATCTTGATCCAAATTTAGGAGAGGAACGAACTAACTAAAAAAATGAATACAATAAATACAAAGATATGAATAACAACACATATATACAGTGAACAATATCTTATATTGAATAAATGAAATTGGTTGAAACTGTAAAACTGCATAACTAAAACACTTGCTCAAATGGTGGTAGTTATCTCTCAAACGAGATGTGGATACTACACGCATCTATTTGAGAAGAATGATTAAAATGAGGCTCCATATGAATTTTTAATATTAATCATGAATATCAAAACGCTAGACATCCAAAACCCTAACCCTAGGAGGTGAAATGCCAAATGTCATGTGGGCCCCTATGGGTAAGTTGATACCTCAACTTCCTGGGGTCGTACCTTTTGCATACGATGTCTGTTTTAGGCATGTGATAGTCTGTTGGAAATGTGTTTTAGATAAATACACATTATGTTGTCAAACTCTGACTTCGTCTATAGTTGGAGTGTGGCAAGCCAAAAAAAGCATTGTTTAGGGCTCCAAAACGGCCCTGGAAGTACAACAATATGTCCTAACATGAAAACATACAAAATAAGCTAGTTGGATTAGGTGAGAGGCCACTAGTATCCACCTGGGATATGTGTAGGGCTTCAGACATCCCCAGAAGTGTATAACCCACAATTACAAAGAAGTACAAAAGAATGTGTTGAACTAAAAACTAACAAGAGGAGACAGTTGGAATAGGTGGGTGGCCACCAATATCCACCTAGATAAATCCTCCCCCCTTAGGAACAAATGGTCTCCATTTCATTGAGTTCCCCCATAAAGTGAGGAAACTTCTATTGGATTTGGCCCCAGGTGAGCCACTTGCCTTGGTGTAGGAGTTTCCCTTCCTTACAACCAGATAAAGCTAGATCCTCTACTGGCGAGTGTTGTTGACCTCTATGTCCACTATCTGATCAGTGGATGCTTGTTCCATGTAGTCAGGGTTGAGCTATGTTGGTGTTAGTTGTTTTTCTTATCTTTGAGGTGTCCAATAATGGTGGAAAATATGGCCAAAGGAGGTCCACATTGAACATTGGGTGCAATTGAAGGAAGGGTGGAGTTTTGAGCTCAGAATCATTGCTACCCAAAGCCTTGGTGATAGTGAAAGGCCCATAGCAAAGTGGGTGGAGCTTATGATGGGGCCCTGTGAGGCTCTCCTTCTACAAATGTAACCAAACTTTGTCTCCAACCTGAAACTAGTGCAATACCCTATGTTGATCATGGTGCTGCTTGTACTCAGCATTGGATTTCTACAAAATCTCATGGACCTATTGGTGGATGTGATGAATCAACTCAATGAATCTGGTGGATTTGTCGGTCTCACATTCAACATGGGAAGAATGTGTTTATGTGGTGGAAAGAGGTAGTGTAACATCAATTAGACCCAAGGGCTGGAATCCCATCCCCACCTGAAATGGGTTATGTCTGATGGAGCTATCAAGATCCTTATTGTAACTATTTTGAACATAGGGGAGACTCTCATCCCATGTACGTGGATGCTTAGAGTTGTACATGTGCAAGATGTGCACAATCATCCGATTAAAGACCTCTGTTTGGGGGTGGAAAGTAGTGGATTTAATCATCTTGGTGTCCAACAGTGACCAAAGTCTCGACCAAAATGTGTTGAGGAACATGTTTTCCCAGTCATAGATGATGGTCTATGGTATCCCAAAATAGACCCACACTCATTTGAAGAATATCTTGATAGTATATGTCGTTGTGATATTCTTCTTACAAGCTGTGAGGATGGCCATCTTCAAAAACTGATCAACAACCACAAATACACAATCATTGCCTTGCTTGGTTGAAGGAAGGCCAGAAATGTGATCCATTGAGATGGATTCCCAAGGCTTCTCAAGAGTAGGAAGAGGGGTGTATAAGCTTTGATTCTTGATGTCTGGCTTGGAAATTGGACAGGAAGTGAAATATTTCATATACTTTTTGACATTCTGTCAAATGTTTGGCCAATAAAAACGTTTTTGAAGAACGAAAATAGTTTTATCCACGCCAAAATGTCTTTCCATCCGACTGTAGTTGGCTTCCCAAATCATCTTTGCATGCTCTCTTGTAGGAACATAGAGATGGCCCATATGGCATAATATTTCTTTCTAAATGTGAAAATCAATGACATTTGGGCAAGTAGCCAAGAGATGATATGTGATGGTGAAGTCTAGATCTTGTCGATAAAGTTGGGGCCACTTAGATGCCTCATGTCCATAGGAATGGATCACAATGGTGCAAGCAACCATGCGAGGTCAGCTGAGGCAGTGAGCAACACGATTTGAGATCCTTGTCTTATACTTGATGTTGATATGGAATTATTGTAGGTAGGTGGACCACTTTTGATGGTGATCATTCTACAATTTCCCTTGTGTCTGTAGGAACTAGAGAGGGTTGTGATTAGTGTGGATGATAATCTCCTTTCCCAAAATGTAATGTTTCCACTGATGAAAGACTTGTACAATGGAATACATTTCCTTGTCATAGGTGGGGTATTTCAGGACAATATATTAGAGTGTCTACCTATGGTGTTCCACCGGATGACCCTGTTGAGTGAGAACTACGCCTACATCATAGTTAGATGCATCAGTCTCAATATCGAATGGTTGTTGCAAATCAGGTGAGGACAGTACTAGAGCTAAGCACAAGATATGCTTCAGATCATCGAATGCCTATTTGTTTTCCTTCCCCCAAACAAATGTTTCCCTACCACCACCCTTGGTCACCTGGTTGAGTGCCCATGCAATATGGTAGAATCCAAACATGAACCATTGGTAGAATTTGGCTAGTCCCAAGAAGATTCAAAGCTCAGTTAGTGTGGTTGGGGCTAGCCAGTCACAGATGACTTGGATATTATCTGGATCAACATGTACTACCCCATTCTCATCAACAATGTATCCCAAGTATTGGTCCTAGTTCATGCCAAAAGAGAATTTTCCAAGTTGGAATATAGCTTGTGTTGTCACAGAGTGCTCAAAACCTGTTGAATATGATGCATGTGCTCCTCCCAATTTTTGTTGAAGATGAGGAACTAATCAAAATATACCACCATAAAAGAGTTGGTGAAGGGTTTCGATACATCATCCATCAACCTCATGCAAGTGGTTGGTGCATTTGTTAAGCCAAAGGGCATGTCCAACCATTCGAAGAGACCTTCTTTAGATTTGAAGGTTGTCTTCCATACATCAGTCGGTTCGATGGGAACCTGGTGGTAGCCAGAATTTAGGTCAATCTTGTTGAAGAACTTTTCTCCCTTGATTTGGTCAAGAAGGTCATCAATCCTAGGAATTAGGTACCGGTTCCTGACTGTGATTTTCTTTAAGGATTTGTAATCAATGAAAAGTTTCCAGGTCCCATCCTTCTTCTGCACCAGTACAATCAGGCTTCCGCAAGGGGAGGCACTAGGTCTCATGTGCCCCTTTTGAAGAAGCTATTGGATCTCACTCCTGATTTTTTCATTTTTCATCAGCGAGCGATGATATATTATTCCATTAGGCATAAGTGCACTGGGGGTCAGATCAATTGGATACTTGACTTGGCAGTGTGTCGATACCTTAATGGGTGAGGATAATATGTCTTTGTACTCTTCCATGATCTCATCAACTTGCTTCTGCTACAAAGAGAGGATTTATGTAGAGGCCATGGATGTGGCAGCGACCTTATTCTTATTGTGAGCATGGATAAAAAATAAGATGAATTTCCCAATCTATGAAATGACCTTGCTGCATTGCTTAGCATAGATTAAAGAAATAGAAGTAGGCAGTGCTACCTTTGGTATCATGTACAATTTTATACCCAAAGTAATAATAACATTGCACGATCTAGAATAATACGCATCATGACACTTCCAAAAATATGTTTTTCCTAAAATAACATCACAAAATTCAAGGGGAGAAATATCACACAATACATCATCTTTGAAAGGCTTGATGTCATAGGGTAGATAGAACTATTGGTTGACATGGAGATATCTTCCTTGGTGAAATCAGTCGATCATGTAGGTTTGCAGGTGTGGTTTCATAGGTAGGTCTAGTCAATTGATGACCTCTACTTAAATCAGGTTCTTCTGACTGTAGCTATCGATAATGAAATGAAGTAGATCCCCCCTTACCCACATTTGTGAGTGAAAGAGTTGTTTCCCTTCCTCTGTTTCTTTTGTTTGTCTTAGTCGAACTTTAGTGGTATCAATAATGAAACTGGATTCAACATCAATAATCTGCTTCTCTCCTTTATGATTTTATTCATAATCATAATCAACCTCTGACTCGGAAGCATTCAGCGTGGCCACGAGTGACTACTTGGAGCGAAATTCTTCAGTGTTGTGCCAAGGGATTTTATGGTACTCACACCATTTTCCCATGTCCTTATTCATCTTCTCATTGCCATTATTGTGTTGCAGCTTCGACTAGTTGTCCTGAGAGTGGCCATACTTTTTTTGTCCCTTGTTGTGTGGGTAGGGATCAAATTTACCCTAACTCAACTATGAGGATTTTGCATATCCAAACTCTTGCCTCTTCTTCTTAAATTTATGCTCTATCTTGAAAGTGTATCTATAAGTCGTACCCAATGAGGCGATGTCGAAAAACTTCATTTATTTTTTAATGTATCTATGCAAACAACTGCAATATTTGAGCACCAGATTTCTCTTAAAGTCTTTGATACCCAATTTGTTGTGCAGGGTATGGAAAATATTGGTGAAATATTGTATTGTCTGGTAGCTTTATAAATGCAGGGTGTTCCATCTAGTGTACTGGTCCTCATAGCTTCTAATAGGGTAGTATTGTTCTTTAATGGCATCCCGGAAGGAATCTCATGTAGGGGAAACCACAAATATTGTATATTCCTCTATGGCCCTTTTCTCAAAGTAAGTGTCCCACCAATCCTTAACATGGGGGGTAGCCTTAAGGAGTGCAAAAGTAATATTTTCCCTATCGGAAAATTGTTGACTGAAAAATACCCTTCGAGTGGACTCAACCATTTATCTACAGCATCTGCATCTATTAGTCCTTCAAATAATGGAATATCAAAATTTAGTTGTACCTTGAAGGAGGTTGCATGGCCACTTGATGAAGATGCTTCTCCTGTGGGTAGTCATCGAAGGATCTGAGCAAAGTGTCCATGATTTCGTTCATTTGTTGTGCAAGGGATTCCTCGAGCAACATTTTAAAAGGATCTCCTACGCCATTGTCTTTATTTTCATCTCCCATGGGTTGTTTTTGGGATCGGAGCGACCGATATTGCAACATCTCGATTGGTTTGAGTCCCAACTTCTTATACCCAGATCTTGTCAAAGACATGCACGAAGAAAAATAAATTAAGAGAAGATCACTCTGATACCACTAATATGTATTTAGGAGCAGAATGAATTGACTAATAGAATGAATACATTTAACATAGATATATGAAGAACAACATAGATATCCAATGAACAATATCTTCTATTGAATAAATGAAACAGGACGAAACTATAAAACTGCAGAACTAAAACACTTGCTCAAATGGTGGTAGCTATCTCTGAGAAGATATGTGGATTCTACGCACATTCATATGAGAAGAATGATTACAATGAGTCTCCAGAGGCCTTTTTAATATTACACATTAATTCCAAAATCCTAGACATCCAAAAACCTAACCCTATGAGGTGAAACGCCAAAATTCATGTGGGCCCCTATGGGTAAGTTGGTACCTCAACTTCCTAGGGTCATAACTTTTTCATACGACCTTCATTTTAGGCGCATGATAGTCCTTTGGAAAGGTATTTTAGAGAACTACACATTACACCATCAAACTCTAATGCTGTCTATAGTTTCACTGTGGTGAGCCAAAAAAACATTATTTAGGACTCCAAAATGGCCTTGTAAGTAAAAAAATATTTGATGACATGAAAACATGCAAAATAATCTAGTTGGATTAGGTGAGAGGCCACGAGTATTCACCTGGAAGATGTGTAGGTATTTAGACACCCCCAAAAGTGTAGAACCCATAATTACAAATAAGTACAGAAGAATGTGTTGAACTAAAAAATGACAACAGGATCTAATTGGAATAGGTGGGTGGCCACCAATATCCACCTCGATCACATCTTATTTCTGTTATTTTTTTGTTCCAATTTCCATCATTATATGTTGTGAAAACTTGTTAATCCACTCCATGCACAAATCTGAAGGAAAACTTGCAAAACATTTGATAAGCACAAAGAAAAAAAACAAACTTAAAACACCAATGTTCCTAGCAATCTTGCTTGGGAACATTATAGTGGTATGATAGTGAAGATTCCTCCCTTCCTAAGGGCATTCATGAAGGAGAAATGGTTATTGCAGAGGAGATTATATATTGTGATATGTAATATCACACTCTATACAAGACATTCAGGGCTCAGGTAAAATTCCAACAGTTTGTATCCATAAAAAATCCTAGGTGGAGTAAAGAATGATATTGTAGTATGGGCTAGGAAGATTGCAAAAGTCAATTATTGGAGAAGAAAAGCATAGGAAGGTAGAGCCAAGATAGTCAGGAAAATGGATACATTACCACATGCTAGTGGATTAAAGGGAGCACCAATTGATCCTAAAACCATTAGGAGTAGGGAAATTTTCTACAGTTGCAAAAATACTTGGGATCGAGATCACAGATGCAGAGGAAAGGGGAGAGTGCATTACATTGAGGTTCACTATAATAGTGATGATGAGGATTTGTATGAGGATTCCGCCTTAGATGCCTCATTAGAGCAGTCCCATAAGGGAAATAAATCCTACACATCTGATGGAAAGTTGGAGGGATGGGATGATAGCGCATGTTCTTTAGATTCCCCATCAAACAATGTTGAGGACTCAACACTTCACCATAATGGTGATACTTGTGAGGATTCAGCTGTGTCAGCACCTAGGCATGAGGAGGATCGGATATTGGGTGATCCACATTTGGATGTTGATATGAGGTCATGCGTGGGGGATAATTAGCCTCCTATGGATTTGAGTGTGACTTTCATATGATATAGTTCATATGAAAATATTACCATTGATGACTTTCATACACTCAGGGAGAGAGTGACTATGATGAGGACCGAATTCCAGCAGTTACTTATGGATAGATATTACCTTTTGGAGGTTTGAAAGATGTATCATGGGGCATTGAAGGAGAAGGATATTGAGGTGGACCGAATCACTCATGAGTTGGTGAGAACACAAGGATTCTTGAAAGGAAAACAAGAAACCCTTCAAGAATCAGAGTCCAAATTAGAGGAGCTCCTTGAGGAGGCTAGTTTGAGATCCACTACATCTATCCAAGTAGAGAGTCATATATATATACTTCAGCTACATTTCTAGAGGATGTTGGCAATTTGATAGAGGAGCACCAGTTGATGGAGGAGCAAGAGGGATACCTAGGATCACTGATGATTAGGGAGAGATGTGACAAGGAGATGCTTGAGGATGTTCCTGTTTCATAGGGACCACCATTCATGAGAATATCTTAGATAGTTAGTCCTACACATACCCATATGGATTCCAGAGCCAGTGGAATATATGAGGACACATCCATTTTGGTTCCAAGATTAGTTGGTATCCTTGTAGAGTTTTACCTAGAAGTACACCCAAGATGCATGATGATGCAAGAGGATACATGATCTTTCATGAGTATACATGGACATGCATTGATGAGCGGTAGTTCATAGTGGCATGCAGAGGTGTATGGTGGGATCCAGGGGGATGTTTCAGAGTGCAATAAGGAGACATACTTGATGGACCATGGAGACTTACATGGAGAGTGGTCCTCTCCTTTACAACAACACATGGATCTATGAGATTACCTTCTCAGTAGAATCACTCATATAAGTGATGATAGGGGGGGTGTGATTGAACATCAGTATGTGAAGTCACCTACTTTTGTAAATGATGCCATGAGATTAGTGTAGATTCCAAGCGACTACACACCTTGAATGTCAATGAACGTGTTTTTTGTCAATCCTTTGGGATTGACCAATGCATATTGTTGGCCCTTGAACAAGTTTTGAGGATCCTTGGTCACATTTGACCATTTTAGGAATTCTACATGACGTCAAAGGTGGATATCAAGATGAAGTGGATATCGCACGATATCGGCCCCATTTTAGGGATTTTTGGGTTGTGGGCTTGTGTAACGGGTATGGGAATGTCGGCCCATGGGTTTACCCATGCTTAGGCCTACTTTGTAATGTATAAATAGATGTCTAGGTGATGTAAGAAGAGGATATGTGTATGGGTGTATGAGACAAGAAGGGAATCTATGTGATGTTATGCTAAGTGCTAAGGTTCTAAGTGTAAATTGTAAATTATTCTTGAATACTGTGTTTGGACTTGTAGAGCTAAGTGCAAGATGTCTATAGTGCTTTGTGCACAGATTGTGGAAGAATTTGTATTGTAACTCAAGGAAGGAGGATCTAGCGAGGTGCATAGATCTCCTATCCTCTGTGGAGTAAGATCTTAAGGCTCTATGCATGTAGCTTATTGACCGACGATAATAAAGAGAAGAAGAGTTGGTGGACGTAGCCCCAGGGTGGGGGTGAGCCACGTACATCCTATGTTGTCATTATTTGTGTGATGTATTGATGTGTTTATGTGTTTACTTGATTCAATACTTTGATATAGATGACTGATAGATAGATCTGTTGATTCTTTGTACTTAATGATATGAATAAGAGCTATATATAACCCATGTAAATGTGATTAGTGCTCGACTATACTAGATCTGGGTGAATACTACGATGCTCTGTGATTAGGGTTTTATTGTGAAGTAGATACTGGTTAAATATTGAAGGATCATAATTTATAAGTGTTATGTTAAGGTATTACAATCACAGATCTGTGTCCCAGCTAAGGTTGTAGACACTGGAGTCCTGCAACCACCCCTACCTCTACCTCAGGTGAGACTTCATCTGCTTCACAGGTGTTGCCGAAAAGGCTAGTAGTTAGGGTTTTGTTGGTGCGTTGTTATAGATTTGAACCCTATGTCTGCCCCTGTACCAACAGATATGATACTTCCCAGTCCTACATACATTTGCAGTTATTTATGTTATCATTCCCCAATACTTTCATTATATACAATAACATTGGGGAAGATATCCATTTTCATGGTAGATGAAGAGTTATTAGACTAATACCTCCTGACATGGGATACTCCATTACATGCAAAAGGATAGGGGAGGTTCACCCGAGATAGTCAGATGAAGCCTTGGGCGTGATGGAGAGTATCCTTAGTCATGGGATAGAGGATATTTTAGAGGTTGATATAGGTTCAGAATCTCATCGAGATGAGGAAAAAGAGAATATAGGATGGATTCTTCCGATGAGGACCATGAGGTTAGTTGGTAGGATGTATGGTTGCAGCAAGAAACAATATATATCTTGAGGACCATACATGATCTATCTATGGTCGGACACCTTGGAAATTTCAGTACCCGTCAATAGATCAGAGAGTGATTCTCCTAGGAGGATCTAGAGGATGATGTCATGAGGCATATGGGGGCATGCTTGGTATGTCTGCATCATGATTCAGGGAAGGTTTAAAGTTTAGTAGGCACCAAGATATATGGTATGGAACAATCAAAGTTATTTGATGTAGGGTTCGGTACACTTCCAAAGTTCATGGGATTTTTGGGGACACTCATGATCGATTCCTTCCATTGTTGGGGGTATTTGAGCATAGAGGGAGATGAGGATGTTATGTAGTAGGAGGGTTATCCTTGGTTAAGGATCAGGTACATGAATATATCATCTTATTGGTTAGCAAGAGATCGAGATAATACCATAGGTGGTAGTTTGGAGACTCTCTTAGGTGAGGGATTCCTTGAGGGATGGATATTGTATTTACTTGCTCTATTGATTGGGGGTCTTCAAGAGACTCTTTGTGTTGATATCATATAGGACTATACTTTATAGTTCACTGCATTTCACATATTTTTTGGGGATCTAGGTATTAGAGTGATTGGTAGTCCAAGGGTTGATGTAGTTGAGATCAGAGTAGAGAGGTTTCCTAAGGAGTTTACTGACGATCTACTGCACATGATTTTTCTACTCATCAAGAGAATTCAGGAGGAATACATGGAAAGAACTTTGAAGGACCATGTTTTGAGGGGATATTACTTCATGTCACATGGGTGGATATAGGACCCTGGGATCATGCATAGTTTTATTCAACGATTGCTTGACGAAAAGCAATATTTGGGTAGGGAGGACCCTAATGTCCCCATTTTTGGATTCTCTTATGTTGCAGTTTGGGATGTCTTTCATAGTAGCCAATTGAGGGTGATAGTGAGATCATTCCATTTTGAGGATTTATATGGGACAAGAATCACATTATTCATCACATTTCATCATCAGGATCCATTCCGCACATCTTTTCCTTGGTTCCATTGCATTCCAATGATTTTCGTAATTTTGGGTTATTATTGAGCATATTTCAATTAATTACATTGAAGGTGATATTTAGATCATGTTTCTTAGAGGAACACCTTAATGTAATAGCTCATTGGAACTAGAACATAAATATCTACATGATAGGATGATTAAAAGTGACTTTCAGTGGCAGGAGAAGCTATGAGGGTGAATTAAACACTTTTTGGAGTAAAAAGGGTCATTAAATTAATAAAGTGATTTTATGGAGAAATATTAAAGATAAATTCAAATTCACTTGAATGGAAAAAGTTGAAAGGGGGTATAAAAGAGAGAGAGGGGCATCTATTCATGCATTTTGTTGATTAATATTTTGATGTCTGGCTTCTTACCTAGATATCCCAAGGTACTTGGGGGTTTTGAGGGTTTTAACTAAATAAACCCTAGAGATCAGCAAGGAGGTGAAAGATCCATTTGTTCCTTGTCCAATCTTGGCCAAGAAGGTTAAATATTCCTCCCTCACCATTCTATTTAGCTATGGGTTTGGTTTCTATAGTGGACAAAGGGTCAGGGTGCAGGTCTGGAGATTTTTGCAGACAGGGTGCACTGTGGAGGAGAAAACAATTCGATTTGGCCAAGGAAAGATATATTTGAATCCAAGGTCATTCAAGGAGGGTTCTAAAACACCTGAGCACACATTATCATCAGTATTGGGTGGATTTAAGCCTCATATCAATTTATTATTGCATTGGGTGAATCTATGAAGGAGGGTGCACTGTAATTGTGAATCCATTGAGTTTGAAAGGTCATATCTCTTAGTAAAGATGAGATAATATACAGTGGTGTTTGGAAGTCCTCAATCTATATATCTACAACATTATACATGAGGTTTAGGGTCATATACCAAGAGGATTAAATATTGAGAGTTTCTACAGTCTAGAGGGGTGCAACTCTACCAGGTTTAATACCAGATCTAGAAGAAGGGAAATAAATTGATCTTGTATTCTTGCATGCAGTCATTGAGGCTCTAGGAAGGATCTTTACTATATCTTGTAGCACATGTTGGAGGAATATTTAGTCACAACACTTGTATATTTTATATTTCTACCAAATATGTTTATCTCTTGTTGGAGGTCAGTATATTTACTAAATTTCTTTCATACAGTCCTTGAGGCTCTAGGAAGGATCTTTACTATATCTTGTAGCATATGTTGGAGGAATATTTAGTCACAACACTTGTATATTTTATATTTCTACCAAATATGTTTATCTCTTGTTGGAGGTCAGTATATTTACTAAATAAAGGTCGGATCTAAATTTTGAGACTATCTTCTTGTGTACATTGTTAGGATAATGTTATTTTTGTTTTGATGTTCCAATTTCCATCATTATATGTTGTGAAAACTTTTTAATCCACACCATGCTCAAATATGAAGGATAACCTACAAAACATTTGATAAACACAAAGAAAACAAACAAACTTAAAACACCAATGTTCCTAGCAATCTTGTTTGGGAACATTACATGCAAGCAACTTATATGGATACCTAGGTCAAGCAACTAAAGTCACCACGGTATAACCCATGCTCAGGAGAATAGTCATAGGTCTAGTATCTTCAAGGACAAAGGGATGCAAACTTCAATATGAAGTGAAATTTCTCCAAAGTATCTTTGTTCTCTATGATGTGTGTATTATCAAGGCTTTTATATGGCTCAATTTATACCCTCCAAATGGAATTGAAAGGTCAAAGGGATGCAAACTTCTTCAGACTTTCAAGAAGTTCAGACTTTCAAGGACAAAGGGTTGCAAACTCAATATGAAGTGAAATTTCTCCAGAGTGTCTTTGTTCTCTATGATGTGTGTATTATCAAGGATTTTATATGGCTCAATTTATACCCTCCAAATGGAATTGAAAGGTCGAGTCGGAGCATTTCCAGTATATGGAAGGTCAAGAATCATGGATCTCGTGAGGCGTGGAAGCCTGACATTTTTTTAATTTTTTAGAACAAAACCCGATGTACGCGGGTTGTCATGGAGCAACATGTGTATATGCAAGTTATCTAACTATAGCCTTCGTATATGTGAAAAAAATTGAATTTTTAACTCTGGAATGAACAAAAAAGGGGAAACTTGAGTCTACAAAGGGAAATAGAAGGCCATAAAAGCAATATGCATGGAGTGTGGAAAAAATTGCTATAACACATATATCTAAAATAAACACAAACATGCTTATGATAGATGTGCAAGATCATCTTTATCTACGGTTATCTTGAAGACATGAATTTTGTCTTTAAATCTACTATTGTAGAGAATGTTGAATAAACATGTTTAACTAATGACTCTTACCAAGGGATGTGAACAAGTAAAATCATATAAAATCTCTTTTTGTTTGTTAAAGTTTGGATATGTAGATTGTTGTCTCAAAAATATAGTTTTTGTCGTATGGTTGAGACAAGTATAAATAGGTATTAGATGATAAATGACTATGGACTTAGATAAAAGTTTTGTATATGAATCTGTTGATGTAAAGAATTTTGAACAAACATGTTTAGAATTGAATCCTTTTATTATATTAATAAAATCATGTAATTATATATATATATATATATATATATATATATA
>JZKD02S2101313.1:107800-181773 GCA_000966675.3 Picea glauca | reverse complement strand
CTCTCCTACACTTAGAAAATTATGTTTCAGATCTGGAACATGATAAACATTGTTTATGTCCTTCTTTACATTATGTTTAGTAAGAATAGGAACAGTTCCTTTTCCTTGAACTTTGTATAAGGAATCATTTCCAAGTGTAATATTAGATGAGATTTAAGACTCAATGCATGAAAGTAAATCTTTGTTACCTGTAATGTGATTGTTGCATCCACTGTCCAACAACCAAAGATCTTTAGGTTGTTTGTCAGACTTGTAGCATGAGAGAAACATACCTCCTAAGGTTTCTCTCGTATGATTTGACACATGTGCTCTGCCTGAGAGATGATCTGCTTGCTTCTTCCTGCATTCAGATTCATAGTGCCCATACTTTTTGCAGTAATAGCATTGTATGCTTTATTTGTCATTTGATTTTCTCCCTCTACCTCTTTGAGGCTGGAAACTCTGAAATTGATTATGTTGTCTGTGTTCTTAGAAGTGTTGATTCGGGTGTCATTGTATGTTTCCTCCACTGGAGTGAGGGTTACTTTGACTTCTCCCTCTTCCTTGGTGAATTCTTCTTCTTCCTCTGCCTCTCCCTCTACTGAAGGAGAATTTATTCTTAAAGGCATTGGTGATTGACTCATCTGTGAGATGTAGTCTGGTCTCATGTGTCACTAGAGAAACAATTAGTTCATCTGTTGAAAAACGTGACAGATCCTTGGATTCAAGGATTGTTGTAGCAACCATTTTGAATTTCTTTGGTAAACTTCTAAGGAATTTCTCAACAATGCATTGATCAGGGATGGCTTCACCATTCAATCTGATCTGGTTCACAATTCCCATGACTCTGGTCATAAATTGATCCACATTTTCAGACTCTGTGATTCTTAAAGTCTCGAATTGCATCCTCAAGGTCTGCAGTTTAACTATTTTGACCCTATCATTTCCTTGGTAGGCTGATTTATGGATGTCCCGGGCCTACTTTGAAGTACCAATGATTGTGATTTTTGAGAAAATCGAGTCATCCACTGAATTTTGAATCCAAAATTTAGCTTTATTTTCTCTATTTCTTTGAGTTGCCTGAGAAATTCTCTATTGGTTTGTCATGGTCGAGAGGTATGCTAGATCTGGTTCCACATATCCATAATCTACTGGATCCCAACACTCTTGTGCTTGCAAGAACGATCTCATCCGAAGAGACCATAACTCATAGTTATTTCTAAGAAGAATCGTACCCTGAGCTGGTCCTAAATTGATAGACATCGCCATATTTAAAGAATTTAACAAAACAGAAAAGAAAAAAGTCGTTAGAAAATTTTGTATTTAGCTGTCTCTTGTGCTTAAACCAGGTCTGTTGATTTCTTGCAATGACTTCAGAACTCTGCGATTCAAGATTTCGCGAGTTTCGGCTTCGCGATTCTGATTTTGGGACTTCGTTATACGAGTCCTCCGAACTCTTGTCTCTCCAACTTTCGATCGCCAAAATGCTGAAGAGAGCTTAACGGCCTTGGATTGGCCCTTAGTCTCGGTTCAATGTGACCACACACATAAATGTTAAAGCGCTACAATCTTTTCACGAATCGGGGAATTGCGATGCCTTCGTCAGTTCTTTGTCTCTCAATTTGCCGAAATCTGAAGTATCTTGGCGCTTATTCAAACGCCTTTTCGGGATTTTGCATTTCAGGACTTCGAGAGTTTGGTTGCGATGATCCTGGGTCCTTCGGACTCCCAGTATGCGAAATGCAAAAATTTTCCTTTGGACAATTCAACGGTCTAAATATTCATGTGATCTAACGGTCCAGATCCTTTCAGGATTTTGCGAATCGGTATTTCAGGACTCTTGAACTCTTGTCACGACGTTCTCCAAACCGCAAACTCCGAAATGTAAAAATTTTGATGGCACTTGGATCTGCTGCCACTTGTCCTCTGAGATGGACGATTCACAATCCTTTTGGGATTTCACGATTCGTGATTTCAGGATTTTGCAATTTTGCGTATCGGGGTTTGGGGTGTAGTCCCCTTTGCTCGTCCAACTCCCGATTCCCAATTTTGCAATAGATTCAGATCAATGACTCACGATATTTCTCAATCCAATGGTCTAGAATGACTTGGGATTTCACGATTCGCAAATTCTCACGGCAATCTTCTGACCTTTACACCCTGTGAGTCAGCGAAATGCCTAGATGATTTTGGGATTTCATGACATCGCAAGTCGAATTTTCTTCTGTGCACTCCAGAGGACTAAACCTCGTGCACTTTCTCACGGATCCAACAGATATCGGTCCTCTGTGCAAAATCTAACGACTGAAATTCTTTTGCCTTTTTTGTGCTCTCCTCATCACTTCTAAACTGGATTTTTGCCTCAGATATTTTCGTAGGATGGATCGTATGGCTGTGATTGCTCGTTCTTGGCTACTTTCACAAGTTCTTTACTGTTCTTGCAAGGATATTCTCTTGCAGAAGAAAAATTCATGAATCTTTCAAAGATTTGAAAGAATTTCATGAGTTCTTTGAAGCTTACTGTTCTCTGTTGCAATATTTGACGGATTTGAGAGAATTTGTAAAATTATTTAAACGATTCTTCCTTCTGCAGCAATCTTTCACAAATTTGATTGAATTCTTTGAATTCTTCAAATGTTCCTACCTCTTGTAGCTCTTCTTCGTGAATCTTTGATGAATTAGAAAATTTTCACGATTCTTTAAAATTTCTCTTTTTGTAGTTTCTGCTTCCTCGATCTTTTGAGCTTATAGCGCTGTGCTTTCTCGGCAAGCTTCCTACGTCGATCTTTTGAGAGTATTGCGAACATATTTCCAAGCCTTGTGAAAAGTCTGTGAAGCATGCTCTTGTGATCCATGTAAGCTCTGCGTTGTGAGGATCGTGTTTCTCTCCAGCCTGTGTGAAGGGGCTCACTATTGAAGCTCTAACACCATGATAAATTGTGAAGCAAGAAATGCAGAGAGAAAAGAACAGAGCAGAAAACTATATTCAATATATTAAGAATGTAATGAGAAGAGATAATGAAGAACTTCTCTATGCAAAGGGAAAATAGCTGAGCTAAATAGTCTCAAGAAAATCAAGAAAAGAAATTACAGCTGGCAGTGTACATTCATCATGTTGAGGTTACATTATATTTAACACCTTGCCGACCAAAAAGAGCATGGTTTCAAAATTAAGGAAATGAGATGTATATTTGTATAACATCTCTTGAGATGGATTAATGTTAAAGGTAATGTTTAATATTAATTCTTAACATTAAATCTTTGTATTTATCTAATGTTTAATGCATACATTTAGACCATATTTATCGCATATCTATTTTGGTTAAAAAGTGCACAACATCATTATTAAACGTGTCTAAGAGACAAGAAAAGCTGGCACTCTATTTCCTCCTAGCTTCCAAGCATATATCTTTCAATGTAATCAAACTCAGGGTGCCCTCTTATGCCAGTAAGTAAGAAGCAGTAATATGAATAATTATCATCCCACTATAACTTTGTCTTGTGTAACGATGTAAGTGTTGGGAGAATAGAGACCATATCTAATGCGAGTCACTATGAATCAGCTGTCGAGAGTGCTCTATACTCTTCTAGTTTTCACACAAGGTTAGCTTTTTTTTCCTTTAGGTTGGTTTCATTTGATACTTCCTAAGATGTATGAAGTAGCTAATTCCATTGCAAAAGAAACTATGAGTGATCCATCCATACCGGATTTTGTTCTCAATACTCAATTTTCTATGAATTATAATCTTTTTCTTCTTCCTTTTTGTTTTAACAAAAAAATATTCCTAAATTAGAACACTTGTTTATATTGTAGAATGAGGCGAGGGATATGTTGTAGACCAAGGTTCCTAGCTTCATTATGCATCACTCCAGTCTAGCATGCCATCAATAGTAGATCCTTCAAGAGTCCCAGTCCGAGTCCTAGTCCTCCCCTAATTGAGATACCAAATTTTGTTATTTCATTCAGAGATTTACAATTCAATTTGCAAATCAATTTCAATTTCAATTTTTACTATCATTTGTTACATAAATATCATGTATTAAACCTATAGACATCATCTTCTTACAAGACCTAGTCACAAGTAGCAGAGGTTACTCGAGAACATGATAAATGGCCACAAAGTGAGATGCATTTATTAGGTTTTTCTATAAACAAAAATGCTAACAAAGTTTCCAAAAAGGACAATGCTATGCCAATGTAGCAAAGAATTTGAACATACAAGGGTTGATTGTAGCCCTCCTGAGCATTATCATTTGTCGATTTTCTTCTCCAGCAACAAGTCTTAAATCCTTGCACTGCAGTGTGATGTTATCAAAATATTAATAAAATCCACAACAACACAAGTTGAATCTTTTCAACAAGGTCAAAAACATAATTGTCCATTATAGATACCCATAATAAAATGACACATTCATAATATAAATGATCAAAAAAATCATTTACAAATCAGTCTTCATTGCCATCACCCTGATTATCTTCCTCATTTGGCATTGTAACCTTGTTGTTCTGAAAAAGATGTTTAGATATCGGATCATGTCTCGGTACGAACCACCAGTCCCCAACCAACACAAATTCTGGATATACAAACACTTGGTTGCAATGTTTTAGGAAAACACAATGCTCCTTACTTTAAACCCACATTTTTTTAGAGTTAATACATATTAGCCCACTATCATGATCTTACTTTACATTTCTATGGTCGAAGGTATCACACCACTTGCAACCAAAAATAACACATTGAAATTATGAGAAGTCCACTTGCATGATCTCTTGTATATTTGCAATGTAACCTAACTTACCCTCTATCATGTTTTCATCATGACTGTGGCTACTGCAACTAGATTGGTTGAACTCAAACTCCACTCCACAATCTTGTGTGATGTGGACTTCAACAACATACTCAGTGAAAAAAAGATGTTCATATGCCCACATTGGTGGGAAGAAATTCACCTATAAAAATGAGAACCAAGATACGTGTTAAGGTTTAAGCTAATATTAGGTTTCTTTTCAATTTACTAGATAACCTTAGCATAGATAGAATCACTGAGAGAAACACAATCACAAGATACTCAACATTTATCCTGGGAAACCCTCGTGGGGAAGGAAACCCAACAAAAACTTCCTTAATCTAGATATCTAATACAATGCCAAGACAATAAACCAAACACTAGAGAATATCCTCTACTAAGAAATGTGCCTCTCTCTCTCTTCCTTCTTTTGGCAGTAGGCAACTGCAACTTCCTTCAAACTTGTGCACTAGATGAGTGAGCTAAGTGAGTGCACAAATTAGGCAATGGATTCCTTTATTTATACAAACTGGCAAGTTCTAAAAATGTGTCTCTTCACTGGGGCAAGGACAACTTGTCTTCTGAGTGGTTAAAACCACTTTAAATTGCTTAGGGGCCGACTTCTCAATTTTCATAATATGTATAGAGTTTGACCAATCCGCAAAAGGGGATTTGGTGAATTACAATGCCCGACATGATCAATCCAAAAAAGGGGATTGGTCTAATGAATAATAAATCAATAATAAATAGAATACTCTTTGCAGTTACAATATTTCAACACTCCCCCTTAACAAGAAGGGTATTCTCCAACAACATTAGGAGACAGAGACAGAGAGAGGGAAACAACATCAACATCATTTGGAACATTGAATGGCATATCTATAAATCATCAGAGGTTTTTTTCATCATCGATATCATCATTCACAACAGGGAGTTGTAATGACATCATCATCATCTGCATCAACATGGATTAGTATAAAACTAATACATCATCATCAATAACAACACAAGGCTAATACAACATCAACAACAACAATATCACAGCACAAAGGCTGGAGCATCATCATCAACAACAACATAACAACACGAAGGTTGGAGCATAATAAAAAACAACAACATTGCAACATGAAGGCTAGAGTGTCATCAACATCAACACTAGGTTGAAAATCTTTAGAACAAAATTGGAATCTCATCAACATCAGCACGAACCTAGAAATATTTAGCACAAGGTTGGCATCAAGAACATCAACATGAAGATGGAAAAATTCAACACAAGGATGGCATCAAAAACATCAGCATGAAGTGGAAATATTCAACACTAAGGTCGAAATATTCAGCACGAGGCTGGCATCAACAACATTTTGTGGTACTCTGACATATCCAAAAGATATTCCCAGGAATCAAAAATATTCCCTAGGATATGAAATCTTAACGGAGCTA
The DNA here is from genome assembly GCA_000966675.3 of Picea glauca. Classification (NCBI taxonomy): domain Eukaryota; kingdom Viridiplantae; phylum Streptophyta; class Pinopsida; order Pinales; family Pinaceae; genus Picea; species Picea glauca. The sequence goes on along the minus strand of JZKD02S2101313.1, from coordinate 175,566 downwards.
CCACATGGTACTCTGATAGACCCAAAGGATTTTCCCATGAATTATAATATTCCCTAGGATATAAAATCCTAACGGAACTACCACTATTGATCAGGATACCATAGTATCATCCGCACCACTCCCCCTTTCGAGGGAGGTCCTTTTGGACTATAATAATCTTGTCTCAAAAGTGATCAAACTTTACACGAGACAGGGGCTTGGTCAACACATCTGCAACTTGTTCATTTCTGCCAACACATTGAAGTTTTATATCTCCTCTCTACATCATATCACGAGTGAAGTGATACTAGATCTCTATGTGCTTCAACTCATCATGGACCACATGGTTCTCCATCATCTTTATACAACTTGGTTATCACATAGAATCATGGTGGCTTCCATCTCCAGATCAAATCGATCTATCAACAACATCCGAAGTTGTATGGCTTCACAACTAGCAAATCATGCAGCAATGTATTATGCTCTTGTCTTGCTGAGAGAAATACTTGATTTCTTCCTTCTCTTCCATGAATTCATGGCTGATGTCATATTGAAACAACATCCTCAAGTGATTTTTCTATCAGAAACACTTCCATATCAATCTGAATCAGTGTAACCACTTAATCTGAAGTCATGATCTCTAGTATAACAGAGACCAAAATTCAACGTACCCTTAAGGTATCCCATCACATGTTTTTCGTCATCAAGGTGAACATGATTTTTCTATACAACATAGTGTTGGCAGCCAATTCAATTTTTTCTATTTCCCTATAAGCTGCCTACACCTATGTCTTCTGAACTTCAAATTTTCGTCGCATTTTTCAAATAGACGATATTTTTCATTTCTTGCGACACTTGCAAATTGGTTTCCATTTAGTTTTCATGAATGTAAGCGTGAAAACTCCTCCATCATTATTTGAACTGTCATGATCTTTTTTATTTTGAATGGCACTTACCTTTGGATTATCATTATGTGGCTGAGAGGATTTTCGAATTATGCCTATTTGGACATTCTTATATTGTTTGCGTAACTGGATTTTATTAAACTGGTAAGGCATTGAGCATGTGGGTTTATACTTGATTCTATGAATTGCATAAAGGTCATGAATTATTTTTGTTTTTATATATAATGTGATCCTTATGTTAAAATTTTTATGGCTCTTGGCTTGTCAATTTTATGAAATCGATTGGCGCAATGGTTAAAAACTTTTGATTACACATTTATGCAATAAGCGCGTGGTTATCATTTGGGTTTGATTTTACGTTGAATGACATTGGTTTGAAAAACTATAGTTATTTGCGCATTGGCATATCATTCATCGTTTGATTTTTTGGTTGGTCGTATAATATGGTTTTGAGCTACATTATGATTTTTTGAACAGAGGATTAATTTGGAGGTTGTACTTTGCCATTACTATTATGCATGGTGGTGAATATCTCCACCACCCTCGCATGCGCACATTAATGCTTCCCCTTTGATCGTTCGTAGTTGTTAGCCCAAGTGACTCTGCTTCTGTGCATTGGTAATTTCAAACCAAACCCTTACCATGTGCTCACACCATGGCCCCTGTCATCCGAGTTGAACCTAATGGCAGTCAGGCTCTGTTGATGTTCAATAGTGCCCGTAGTGATCTCGAGGACAATGGGTGGCTCCCGTTCATTCAAAAATTCGAGGGTTTTAACCTCTGCATTGCTAGGCAATTCACCATGACCGTTGATGGCTGTCGAGCCAAGGTTGACGATGTTCAATTGCAAATTGACTAGCAGTTTATCAGTCTTGCTACCAGTTTTCCTGTCACTGGACAACGATGGTCCAAGAATTTCAAAGTAGAGGAGGTCCCTTGGACACTGCTCTTCCAGTCACATAAGGTTATCTCCTGGATAAAGGTATGTCGGTCACCATGCTTAAACAACGATGGCATGACTTATTGATGTTTATCAAACAGTTTATCACCTGCGAAAGTCAGTATGGGTTTGTTTTCTTACACCACCTTCGTTTGCTTATGGTTTTTATGGGTTATCAACTCAATATTCCATATTACTTGCTTAGAAGCCTGTTCAAAATGTCAAAGAAATACAAAAGGAACCAGGCTGATAGTAGCCTTTTTCATTATGGGTTGGTTAAGATTATTGTTGTATGACATTTGGGGTTACACAGAGATTGTTGGAGCAATTTCCTTGCTCGGAATGATTTTGAGGATTCGGACCCTCCACAGGTTGACAAACCTGTGGTGACCAAGGACAAGGCTATACCCCCAGTACCCTACAACATTTTGTTACCTAAACCCTTTCCTGACTCACCTATCGAACTATCCCACACCGTGACTAAGAACGCTGAGACTGATAAGCCTTTGGGAAAGAAGCCTAAAGCCAAACCCACTACAAACGCCAAAGGAAAAAAGAATGCCCGTCTAATTTCTCGAATGGAGAGGAACAAGCCAAAACCTCCTGTCAATCCTGACCCTATTGTGTTAAGTGAAGACTTCGATTCGGAAGTGGATCATTTTTTGGCTAGCGAATACCCCTATTCGGAAGGTTTGTGTGCCGAACCCTCGTATGACTTTGTCACAAACCTACCCCCCTGCCTACAAAATGACCCTAACTACCCAGGCATTAAGCTGCCTTGTGAAACCCCCAGTCATTCATCCAAACCCTCTCCTGCTCTGTTAAAACCTACAGTGCCACCTTATGATCAATGTAGCTCGTGGTTAGAGAGATATTATCTTGATGTGCCAATGCTACAGTCGAGAATTCACTCTTTGGAGGACCAGGTTTCCCTGCTTACCAGTCAAAAGGCCAAGTTATAAGCCACTAATAAAAAGCAAAGGACGACAGGCTCTATTTTGTTTAAAAATGTGGAATCAGCTACAGCTGTCGTGAATTCTAAGTTGGCATAATTGGAGCAGCCTCACACAGGTATGTCTACCACTTGTTTATATAATGAATTCTAATTTGGTTTCGGATAACTCTATTTACATCATTGATTGGCTTTGTTACATAGTATGCATTATGTACATAGTTTTGCTTTGATCAATGGAAGTTTGTTTTCCCAGTTTAGCTTTTGATTGGATTTCCTTCGATTTGATTGATCGTGGTATGGATTTGATTGGTTTGATTTAGCTTAAATTGGATACTCTGTTGTCGATTGAAATCGTTTGTATCTATTATAGACACATGTTGTTTCTCGTATTTCAATTTTGAATGCAATCACATTTCGGTTCGATTTATACGATATGATTGGCAACAGTTCTGATATGGTTAACTGTTATGGTTTTATGTTCATATGATTTTCGACCAACAGGGATACAATTTGGATTATGTTCAATATGTTTCTGTTAACATTCACCCAAATCGTGAATAGATACGATTCATAATAGTTATATCTAGCCGGTTAATTCGCATTGGTTTATTCGATTATGTATCAGTTGGATTCATATTGCATTGAATATGTTGTTTGAATTTGATTTGAAGAACGAAATTGACGGTATCCAGGTTTAGGATTTGTTTCTATATTAAACTCATTCGTGATTTGTTTTGATTATTTTCCCAATTTATAACTATAACCTCTGTTGATTCTATTAAGACTGCGATCATAATTTTGATTGTGCAAGGATCAATCACGAATTTGATTGGGTTGATACTGTCAAGTATGATTTCGTTTACACATAATCGAAACAGTCTATCTATCTATACATTCGATTGAATGATTTGAATCTTTTGCTGCATCATTATAGTTATAATGAGCGGATGATGTTTGTGTTGGATTAGATTGTATCCCATATGATATGATTTGCTATCAATTCCATTTTGGATATTGAAATAGTCTTGTTACTGTTTGACCCGATTTTATGGTAAAAGAAAAACAGAGTATTCTTACCCTGTTTTCGTTTGGATCACTTTAGATCATGTTTAATATTGAATGATGAAATCATTTGAATCTTGAGTAATTCGTTTTAAATGATCATTGGAAGATAATTGGTTTTAATTATTTTAAAAGATTTGATTTGATTTCGATTCTGATCCTGTATGTTATTTTAGACTAGCTACAGAATCAGATGATTCTGTAGCTAAGTCTGTAAGATCATATTTTTATTGTTTTGCTAATAAAATATCTTTCTAACTTGATATTTTTGGTCTATTGCAGATGAATTCGAAATTGCAGTGGATATGATGAGAAGTTAGGGGATATTTCAAATATTTTACTTGCATTTTGATTTCCTAGTTTAGTTGATTTTGGGATATCTCCCAGTTTATGTAAAGCAGTTTGATATTATCCATAGGGAGGTTTTACCCTGTGGGAAGACTTATAAATACTTCTTATTTTTGTAATAAGACATCCTCATTCATGGGAGAACACGGAGATGGATTTTTAATACAGACTGAGGCGAAATTTGGTGTTTTGTTACAGCTTTAGCTTCTCATCATATCAATATTTTGTTTCATGTTGTGTATATCAATTTGTAATTGGTTAATGACTACTTTAGCTATCTTGATCTTTTGCAAATGATATAATTTAATCACTATAATCCATATCTGATTTCTTCTAGTATTTAAAGAACATAACAATTGTTGATTCAGTTTGTGAACGACAGATTTCTCTTCTTCATAAGTTGAATTATTAAGTATAAGTTTTTGCATAACAGGTTTCCTTTATTGCAGAGATTTATAAATCATATAATTGTTATGATTTTTTATGTCTTGTTTGTCCTGTAAATAACTCAAAGAGCAGCACAGCCTATCGTTTATGAGAATCTTTTTGATTAACTAGTGCGAGTTTCCTTCCTCCAACCAGCTTCGAAGTCATCATACACAGGACAAATTAGGAGCATTTCCAGGTTATTTTGTCATTTATTTGTTAGTATATTTGTTAGTATTTTTAGTTAGATATATATGTTTAATATATTAGATTGTTTAATTTCAGTAAGTTTTATTTCTTATTTATAAAAATCAAAAAACATATCTCACTGTCTTAGGACAGAAAGCACATGAGTTTTACAGGTTTTATTCAAATCTACAAGTTGTAGATATTGTATATTTGTGAATAAGTTGTAATTCAATTGGTAATTAGAAAACTAATTATTAGAATTAGTGTAATAGTAATTAGTAGATTGTGTATGGAATAGTTAGAGTAGTTTATATTTAGTTTTAGTTTAATTTAGTAGTTTGTTTTAATTAGATTAGTATATTAGTTTGTTTTTAGTTAATTTGTTTTATTAGTTTTAGTTAGTTTAGTTTATTTTATTTAGTTTTAGTTAGTTTCTTTTATTTAGTTAGTTTTAGTTAGTTTTATTTGTTTTAGATAGATTAGTTAGTTTAGTTTAGTTTTCTCTTTGGTTTTCTTAGGAACTTAGAGCGGCCAACCAAGCCGTTAAACTCGTCAGGGTGGTTCATTCCAAATGGATTGGGTTATTAGACAACCCCGGACCGGTTCCACTCTCTCAGTTGACGGATGGTCAATTTCGCCCGTCAACACATAGAATCAACCAATTCTGATGAAGTGTCAACTAGGAGCTTCAACTTTGTTTCCATTGGTGTATTCATGGATTTTCACTCGAACGTATCAAATCTCTTCAGTATTTCAACTGCATACATCCCTTGGTCAAGGAAGATCTTCTCTGGGATCTTCCAAACTTCAAACCTAAGAGATAAAGGATTAGGTTTTTCATCAAACTCTGTAGCAAGATCCTTATGCAATATGCGATGTGATTTCCTTCATCTTGTCAAGAATACATCATCTACATATAGTAGTAACATCACTGGTTCATCATTCATAACCTTGAGATAAAGGTTAGAATCAAATTTACTCTTGGTAAATCCCAAGCTCATCAGGAAACTGTCAATTTTTCCATACCAAGCTCTAGGAGATTTCTTCAACACACACAAAGCTTCCTTCACCCGAAATACATGAGTCTTTATATCTTCAATCTTCCAATATTTTTTTCTCAGTACATTGTACCAATCTGGTACACTTGCTAAGCTACAACTCAATCTGTGCAATCATGTGTTAGCTCTATGTGCTCTCTGAAAAGCACTATCTGTCTCACTTCCTGAGAATATGTCCTCTCCTCTTTCTTCAAATATTCCTTCTGAAACTGGGACTCTACACCTACAGCTGCTCTGAGGCTGAGATGTATTTATTCATCCTCACTGTGGTTGTTTAAATCTATGAGTAACTCCTCTTATTCTATGACAGCAACAACTTCATCTGAAATTGAGAGTGGCTCAATAATTGATACTGAAGGTAGCTCTTCTTGTTTTATGGAGGTAACTCTATCTTTCATTGTAGTCATTTCTCCATCACCCAGCTAATGTAATGCACCAACTTCCACTCAATTTTAAATATGGGGATCTCTCCCCATGCATCTCATACTATATATGAATCATGGTTTTTCTGGTTGTCTTCATAAATAATAGAACTATTTCTTCCATTACTGGAGTAAGTGTCTCATCATAGTCTTCTCCCTCTTGCTAGGAGAATCATCTAGACACACATAAGTCATTGTACATATGCAACATGATTGATCTGTATAGATCAATCTTGGAAGTCAATACCGACTTCTCTTCTAGTCTCACAGAATAATCCATATCTTAGTCTTTCTGACTGGCTTCCTTCTCTAATACTAGAACAAGGGAATCTTCCCAAGAGATTTCATATCTTCTAGGAGTTTATGAAGCTACGATCTATTCTTCTCACGACATCTGTCTCCTAGTTTTAGAAGTTGTCTCCTCATATGATCCTTTATGAGATCAGTCTTACTCTCGATTTCTTTTGAGTCTACAAGGACTTCATCATCTCTTATGGGGTATACTTGGTGTTGAATACCAAGTCTAAATATGAAAATTTGAGTCAGAATTCAAGTGAATGTATATGGTTATGTACATAGTATGCTTCATGTCTCATCTAATATGTTTCCTTCTGCAAACTTCATTATAGCTTCCTTAGGTTTATCACCTGTGACCTGAAACAAGGTCAAGAAAAAAACAAGAAAGAATAATACTCTTTTGATAATAGTAAATAAAACAATAGCACGAATAATTGTCACAGTAGCTCCTTTAGATATTTCATTTGTGACATGTCTGAAACAAGGATCAAAAGTAAGAAATACAATATAGAATGGTATCAACACTCTTCTAGTGTTGTGATTAAACATTCACCTAAGGTAACCTGGAATCAACACAAGAAGTTTCTCCTAGAGGAGAAGTTAGTTGTATCTGGTAAAAGATTAAATTAAGAATTTATCTCAATATACTCACATGCTACCAAACATAATGATTTTCAAAGACTTCTACCTCAACTATAGTGTTTACTTGTAATGGGGTAGTTATCAACTTGTCATGTGCAACTTTGAATCTTATCAACTTAATTAATCAAACCTGGAACTTGGAGTCTTGTCCTCAAGAATGAGTGTGTTTTTTTTTCTTCCAAGTTTCATTCACTTAAGATGAAAGTGATTTCTTCAACCTATCCTTGATACTAAGACGATATGTTATCTTGAAAGAAAGTTGGGTTAGAGAATAAATTCTATGGTCTCAACTTTAATCCATATAATACCCTGACTTTAATTTTTTTACCAAAGGTTAGTATGATGGTCATATCTTCAACATGCAACCTAGATCAAAATAATGGCATAACAAATAGATGCATATCATAATAATAAAAAATGGGTTGCAATATTCTTTTGGATGTGTTGTATCTTGAGATCCTTCTAGATCTATGGAAAAACATCCCTTCTTCTGCAAATACCCTTTACTGCTTAACAATTTAAACATATGTGAGTACATACCTATGATAGCATCTGTAGGTTGTGGCACCATATGCTAGCATTAGTAATAATTACCATCCCCTTTTAAAACTTTAAGGGTGACTGCAACTGGTACTGCAGCTGATACTGCAACTGCAATTGATACTGCAACTGATTATGAAACTGCAACTGCAACTGCAACTTAGGTTTTATGAGTAAACGCTATATTTTCAAACTTCAAATTTTGAAATTCTGATCCAAGGGCTAGATGCGTTGAGCTTAGGTGAGTAAGCTGCTACAGTTAGAATTTTGAAAATCCAAATTTTACCCCTGGAAACTGATCTTGCAAAAATCTAGACTAGTACTTCTGGTACTAGTTCTAGTCTTTTGGTTTTCTGGTACTTCTTGTTTTCCGGTTTTCTGGTTTTCTTGTACCAGTGAAAACTAGGGTTTCACTTTCTAGGAGTTCTATCCACTGAAAAGGTGCACTCAAGATGCCAAAATCTTCACCAGGGTAGGGTGCACTTTTCTAGATGGGATTTAAGAAAAAATCATCTCCAACAAAAAACCCTAATTTCTTGTGTGACAACAATGACATTTTTCTTTATCCAGTGAAATATTCTCTCTTCAGCTTAGCTCTAATACCATGTTAAGGTTTAAGATAATATTAGGTTTATTTTCAATTTACTAGATAACCATAGCATAGATAGGATCAATGAGAGAAACACAATCACAAGATACACAACATTTATCCTGGGAAACCCTCATGGGGAAGAAAACCCAACAAAAAATTCCTTAATATAGATAGCCAATACAATGCCAAGACAATAAACTAAACACTAGAGAATATCCTCTACTAAGCAATGTGCCTCTCTCTCTTCCTTCTTCTAGCAACTGGCAACTGCAGCTTCCTTCAAACTTGCACACTATATGAGTGAGCTAAGTGAGTGCACAAATGAGGCGTTAGCTTCATTTATTTATACAAACTAGCAGGTGGGGTTGACTTGTCTTTTGAGTGGTTAAAACCACTTTAAATTGTTTGGGGGGTAACTTCTCAATTTGCATAATATGTTTAGGGTTTGACCAATCCACAAAAGGGGATTTAGTCAATTACAATGCATGACATGAACAATCCACAAAAGGGGATTGATCTAATGAATAATAAATAGAATATTCTTTGTAATTGCAATATTTCAAGAGAATGTAGGCTATGGTATCCTCATTTTGTGGATAGATAAGGATATGATGTCTTGAGGCCCTTAGGTTGCAGATATGGAGTGATGAGAGACTACTTGATCAGTAGTACCCTTTGCACAGATGGAAAACCCACTCACCACCACAGATGGTCATAGGTTTATAGATGGAATCCACCACACCAGTTGGCTTCCGAAAGGCAGTGGGCCTTACTCCATGAAGTGCAATTCATTATTATGGTAAGCATCATTTCAATACCTAATCCATTTGATTATGTTGTATCTTATATTGCTCTATATTTCATGATATGTTCTTGGACATTATACCTTTTTCCCTGCTTCACCTTGGTGGTTGACATTTGGCCCTAGTAAGTGGTCTTTTTTGGGAATGGGTTTGTTGCTGCAAAATCCCTTAATGAGACATTGTACCATTGCCAACCATACTTACCATTTTCCATCAGTTTTCCCCTTTGTTCCTTATCTCTTGGGATTTTAGGGTGTATTGACCCAAAAAGGGGTTGTCCCTCATTCTATGGGAAGAAGGGGCTAAAGGCCCAGAGGCATTGGTGTTGGTTAAAAGATAAAATCCATATATGAACCTTACAGATGCTTCACCCATGGATCACCCAAGAAATAAATAAAATGATTATCTTTGAATAAAAGGGGACACATCACATAACAACGAAATGCCCAAGAGTTACATTGAATAATAGGAGGTCTCATCATGAGTCGGCCTATAACGTCCATGGATATCTAGTGGTATGACATTGTCATTATCTGATCACCAAACTAGAGCAGTGAATCTCAGTTGCATGGTTGAGAGAAAGGGGGTCTCATCATGAGCCAACCTTCTCATTTCCATTAGGCATTTGTGGGTAACATTTCCATCATATGGTCACCACACCAAGGAATTGACCTTCAACCTCTCCTTGTTCTCAATAAAATATAAAGAAAGAAAGATAAAAGGGAAATGATGGGCTTGGAAAAAGTGCATTGCGGACAAAGGTACCACACACCCTCTATAAAGGAACCCATGAATGCAACGTTACTACCCCTAGTATGTCATGAGCCCTATGCCCATTGAGTCTTGACCCCATCCACTTCATACACCTTACATGGCTTAGACAGGGACCTCTTGGAGGCTCTCCTTGACCCAGGGAAAGATCTCCCCAATAGGACACCTCATCAACCCTCCCATACTTAAGCTTGACAAGTTGCATAGTGTCTTTCAGTTGTTAATTGTTTGATATAGTAATATTTGATGCACATTCTTAGATGGGTTATTTATTTATTATATCCACTTATCATGATGTTATTACTTGAGATCCTTGGAGGGCATGCCCATTTGTTTTTGCAGGACCTAGCTGGTGGACAATTTTGAGAGAACAAGCCTAACTTGGGCTTCCATGGGGCTACAATCCAACAGGTTGGATGCCAAGGGCCCGCATGCTAGATGAGAAAGAGTTGACTTGGACAAACTTGATGATGAATTGGACGACCTATCCCACACTTTATTTCCAAACGATTTCCCTATGAGGGGAAAACGTCCCATTTTTAGCATGACATGATGATTATGGGGGCTAGGGATTGGTGGTGAGGTGCCACTCATTTGCACTTGGAAGTTTTGAGGAAAATAGGGTTTCCACCATGATGATATCATGTATATTCTTGTCACATGGCCTTGGGATTCCTTCCCATGCTTATCCAACACCAATGACCTCCTCAAAGTAGAAAAATGTCCCCTTAAGGGGTGATGTCATCCTAGATTAGGGTTTAATTTGTGAAAAAGATGAAATTTTAAGTCAATTGTTTAATATTATTGTGTTAAGGGGGAAATATTAGGTTTTTTGACACCTTATCTTGTGTTTTACTCCTTGTTTTGTGTACAATCCATGTGGGCTAATTTTTGTATAAATAGAGATCATAAGATCTCATTTTGAATCATAACTCTCCACTTGTGAGAGGATTTAGTCTGAAATATCCGACCTCCTTAACTATTTTAGCTCTTGTACACTTGTCTTATGGATAATTCTATGAATGCTTGATGGAGGAAGGCCTCGCACTAGCATTGGATGATGCTTTCTAGCTCTTGTGGTGAATTGTCTTATCATTTCTCTTGATATTCGTATGGTTTTTACTTTCTTGCTATCATTTATTTCAATTCAACTTCTGTTATGCTAGGATCTAGGTGGGAAGTATAAGGGAATTCACCCCCACCATAGTCTTCACCATTTTTTCTTGATTCATCTCATTAATTAAGGGTTTTCTAAGAGAAGTATAAGGGCATACACCCTCTTAGCTTAAACCCTAGCTTAGAGAAACTTTCCTTGGGAAGTAAAAGGGATTACACACCCAAGGAGGTAGCTTCTCTAACCTCCTTGTGACTCCATTAAACCAATAGTAAAGGCACTATTCATTCATTTGTTTCATTGGAGATATAAAATTATTGCATTGGGAAACGTGAATTTCGGTCATTTTTTCTTCGTGCTAAGTAGATTGTTTTCCTTGTGCCTTGAGCACCTCACATCCACTAGAGTGTCCCCATATAGGGGAAACTTATTGTTACTATTACAAATTTTCATCTTCATCCATTAGGGATGCAAAAACCCTAACTTACTTTCTTAAATAACTCTTTATTCAACCATTGGTTTGGGCTCAAATTTTGCACACTTACTCTACTAGTTCTAGTGCACTTTTCTCCAAATTTTGAGAGGATTCGAGTGAAATATTTTATTGTTGTAAAACATTGAATGTTACAGTTATAAGACTGATATAATTTTTTGCAGACAAGTGTTTACAACAACCTTATCTTTTGTGCTAAAAGTTTGTCTTTTCATCTTAAGTTTAGCTAGTCTTTCTCTTGTATTTTCTACTTGATATCTAGCATTCATTGAGAAGCTTCTAGTATCATTTATTTTCTGATATATATTTTTATATTCTACTACAAATTAGGTACATCAAGATTAAATTTCTGATACAACTAACATATATTGTTGCAAAGTGTCTTTTCTTGTATCTCGGGTAGGTACACTCATCCATAAAAGCACTATAATTTTGGGGCAGTCATTACTTAACTTGCAAGGAATATCTCCCCACCTTTCTTTCCATTTAGACTTGACCTATAGGGGCTTCATTTTCACTTTTGTTTATCTTTGTCTCAATCCCCCTAGGTTCACCAGGATTGCCTCCCAAGCGTGACCTAGTCACCCTTGAAGTGTGGGACCTACATCAAGGTGACATTGGGTGTAGGATTCCCATAGTTGTAGCACTTGTTGCATGGTTGGGTCTGGCTTTTCCACACATACAAATTGTGCCATAATATTTTTGCATCGCTTTCAGGGAGGATTTTGAATCCTCTTCATACCCTAACAACACTTTGGTAAGCTATCCCAAATCCTTTCCCTAAGCTTACCTGGTGTTGAGGAAAGTATATGAGTTATCTTACTCAAGAATTTTTTAATATTGCTTGGCTAAGACAAGATAGTCGGGAATTTCACCCTATGTTTTATAGCCTCAAAACAATGTATTTTCGAACCCACAAGTATTAATTACAAGGGCTTAGGTTGATTTGTTTAAATGAAAAGATTGTTTAAAATATGAAATTTTTATATAATTTTATGAAATTATACATATTGTAGAAAGTAAATGTGGAGATCAAAAGAAAAAGTAACCAAGTCATAGATACACATAGAAAAGACAAAACAAAAATCGCTTTATTTAATTCCAAGAAATCAAAAGTATCTTTCTCTTTACAAAATCCCTATGAGGGCATAGAACAAGGTCAAACTTAGATATACCCAATGAAAACCATACAAAAGGACTATAACAAGAAGTAAAAACTGAACTTTAAAATATGGATCAGCTTGCCACAGACTGTTTCCAACTTGACTCTACACAATATTCTTTATCAGTTATGGAATCTAATCCATAAACAGAGAAGTATACATAGACTATCAAAGATAAATCCACACCTCTAAAACAAACATATCAATGATATGATTTAGCTTTGAACCTTTATGTCTACAATAGGACCCTGTTGTCAAAAAGAGAATTAGTCATTTAATGAATTGAAGAATGAATGAAAATTAAACTATCTCATGAAAACAAATGAGAAAACGTTAGTATTGTTTTCTCCTTCTATTCTCCTCTTGTTCTTCCATCTCATTTTCATTTTATGCATTCCAAATCAGTTGAAGTACTTCAACTACCTCATTTAGTTAATTGAATTAAACTTAACTTATTTTAGTTTATGGGAATTAATAACAATAATAATAATTAAGGGTCTTTATTAAATAATAACTAAGTAGGTGGGAACCCTTGTGACTCCCTTTTATTTATTTACAAAAATAAACACAATTAGACAACCAATTAAACACATGCATCCTTGTAGCTCCCATAAATATTTCAAAAATTTGAATACTAAATACCAGAAATAATTCAAATCATATCCAAAACATGTAATAGTGACATTATCCCAAAAAAAACGATTGTTGTCCAAAACTTTCTATAGTCCATTTTCTTCAACAAATCAACCATAACACATAAATTAAAATCCATATTTTCCACTTTGAGAGACAATTCTTCTTCTATCACTTATGTCCCCCTTTGACTTCCAAGAATTATCCTTAGGTTGATTCGAACCTTGAGGCTTAATATCACTAATAACATGGGAACAATCATCCCTCAGGTGCATACGGAAGGACACTGATTTTGTTGAGTCATTTGAAGGAGATGAGGGGTAAGTAGCAGCTTTACCTTTGTCTTGCACATGGGGATCCTTGATTTTAAGTCATTTTATAGCATGAGAGGAATGAACAAGTGAGTGTGCAGGGGAAATCTGAGCATTCGAGTTTACAGGTGGAGGAGGAGGAGGCAATGACCAGTTGGGCTAGTGATGATGGTGGGAGACTACTAGATGAACATTCTCCCGCCATCCATAATTTTTGGAACCTTCTGGATGCATAGATACATGAGGAGGCACAGGGATATGAGGGATATTTTGGGGCTGGAAGGGAGGCCTTTCTAGTCTAGGATGAATTATCCCTTTCCCAATCCAATTGAAGAACCCAACTTGAAAAATTTGGTTCAACTCCTGAGGATCAAATTCAAAATGAATTGAGAATTTGGGCCTTCTAGGCACTCTGTTCCAGTTACCTCTTCCCCTATTGTTTCTTCCATGACATCCTTTGTTGAAGAAACTCATCTTGTATGGAGAAATTCATTACAAACTATCCCTTAACAGACCATACATGACATTCTCTTTATATGAAACAAAGTTTCACTTAGAAATTGACATAAGACCCATGCAATTCAATCCATAATAATTTATTTAATAATTTCCAAATAAGTAGGGGGTGAAATAGTGTTCATGGGATATTTGGAGGGATTGTAATGAGAGAAAAAGTGGTATCATGATAGCGAGTAAGAACATGTTTACTGCTCAAAAATTTATTAAATAACTCACTGTGCAATCAATAATAAAATATATCAGCTTCCACTTATCTCTATGTCCTATATTTATCACTATCATATAGAGTTTTAATTTTATTTTATAGAATAGGGCATGTAAAATGAAATTGGGATCGTAAGGGGGGTACAAAGAGGGAAAAAGTGAGAATATGAGAGGGAATAATACAGATATTGTTCATAAAAGTAAATTAAATCAAATAACAACCATAACTCTGTTCAGATCACAATTCAATAAGCATCCTCTTTTGAAACCAAAATCATTTAACTATCCCCTAATTGCAGACATAATGCTTGTTGACTTCAATAAAAAGACAATTCAATTTCCCACAATTCTTCAATTATATCAATCTTTCTATCTTATACCATATATGTGCAACATTATATTAATGTCATTTCCAATTCCATAATAACATCATAGCCATTCAAGCCACGGTTCTTAATATTCCAATGCTAAACTTTTTCCCTTTTAAAAAAAATTATAATACGCACTGCGATTCCAAACATCATATCCCATATTTATTTCTTAAAATCGAATACTAATAGACCCAGTATTAACCACCAACATTTGACCTTCCAACATTGATTTACACAATCCATTGTCATCAAAACTCATAATCGGGCCCCGATTTAATCACACACAAGTCTTCAACAATATAATCGACATAAATTTTTATTCCAAAGAAACATTTCATCAAAGAACATGTAACCCTGACCCTGAGATTCATGTACATTAAACATGTACAAACTTCCATTAAAATAAGTACCCAATAATTGGCAGAGACCAGAAAAATGCATGAGGAGAAACATAAACAAGTCGAGCTCAGTAGAACCAATTCATCCTGAATAAAACATAACCAATATTGCACACATGTTCCTTTTAAACTTTTATAAGACCATGATCGTGTTAGGTTTTAACAAAGCAATGGAGGGAGTAACAATAAATCAATCAAATGGAAAGTCCTTGGGGATGTAGCTAATGCATGACCCCCCTCTTTTTCAACCAAATTTATCACATATATGTAACAACAGATTTTTGATCAGGAGATGATATTCAAAACCAAAGATAACTCATGATCCTTCTAAAAATTGTATTGCAGAGAGGTAACAAGAGTTTGCTTAATTTTCGAAAACACAGAGAGCCCGTGACCCTTTTTCCTCTTAAAATAATTTATCGCAGAGAAGCAACCATGGGTAATCAAGAAGAGTCTTGGAAGAACAGAGAGCTCATGCTCTTTTAAAATCACCACAGTGGATTCTTATAACCCAAAAACTTCACAATGAGGTTAATCAACATAATAGTCAACCACTTCCAGTGGATAATGAGAGGTGAGAACTCTTATAAATACTGTGAAAGGAATGCCAGAACACAACAGGTGGCCACTCGACACATATTCAGGATTCCATTCAAAATTCTAGGCAATACAAATATTTAACTGTGCAACGCTTTCAACAATAGTGACGGTGAAGTAAAGGCTATAAGAAAGAATAACTCGGGGCTCGACCAAAAAAAATGAAAACAATGAATCTCTCAACAATTGCATTGCAACTTGGAGGAACGAATCATAACAATGACTGAGACAAAAATGGGGACAAAAACTAATACCCAAACTCGTGGTAAGAATAACCCGCGCAATAAAAACTCAAAGATTTTCACACCATTGTCACAACTTTCCACAGAGAACCAAAATAAAACCCCAAGTTGGCGGACATATTTTAAACCAATAACCAATGCACAAGTTTCACACAACAATAAAATCCATTCCTTTCTTTTAAAACTCCAACATTTCAGAGTATTCATAGAGAAAAACATAACCACAACACTGGTACACAATGAGAACTCAAGAAAAACGCAGACGTCATGCAATCCTGAGCCAACAAATAGATTCATAATATAGAGGTACCATCATGGATGGAAAGTAAAGGATCCCTACCTGGAAAAATTTCTTTGAGGGAAGAGCTGGACTTTGTTTTCCTTTCAAAACCTGAAATCACAGAGCCTCCACAACCACCATAGCCGAAAAACCAAATGCAACTATGGCTAGGGTGACGGTCTCGATGGTGGTTTGGAGTGATGTGCAATAAATGCACATCTCTTCCTCCCTCATCCCTATTCAATTCAATGTACAAGCTATCCCATACACCATAACATCAACATTAATTCAACAACAATCCATTGTTATATCCATTGCATAGTGAACCACCCTGAGTCATGTAAAAAATATTTAACAACAACCGTATGTATAACATTACAATATATTCCACACAACAATCCTTTAATAAAACGCTTAACTATATAACTGAGCTTATACACTTTGTTTTGTGTCAATCCATATAACTTAAGGTTCGTATATAATCTCTTTTACAATAACCTTAAGACTTATCCATAGATTTGTTTCCTTTTTGTTTTGTTCAAGATCCCATTTTAACATGTTATCATTTTGCATAAAATCATGTATAAGATCATTAATCAAGGTTTAATGCATAACATAACACATGTAAAACAAAATAATCCTTATATCCATAACAACTCCCTGTATTGTGAGTGACCATCAACAACATTTAGCAATAATAAATCAACCAACTATGTTGTTATGACGAATGAAACCAAGACTTGCATCATCAACTGTATAGGACTATGTAGGCATAATTATAACAACAATAAACATATAAGTGTAACACATCCATCATAGTGCCACTAGTCTACAAGGGGGTCCCACTTACTAGTTAATTATTATTATTATTATAAATAAATAATAGAGCTTAGAAATCATTTGCAAGAAGTATTCATCATTGCGATTTTAAGCGTCTGGCGACTCCACAAGGAAATTTGTTTCCAATAGATTAAAAACTCAGAATGTCTGGCTTCGCAGACCATGTGAACATTATATCAATGAAATAGACATCATAATGGTTATGCAACACAGGGAATTCAACGGTTTAAAGGAAAAATTGATTGCAATTTTGGGAATAACTCATGGAAAGTGATAAGTATGAGGGGGTTTATCCATGTATGCATAATCATTTGATTAATCATAGTGAAATCATTCATGAAGTCAAGGATAAAAAATTTCTAGTGTTCTCTTTTGAATCTTGGAGCAGAGCGAAGAAAAGGAAAGAAAAATAGAGAATAAAACCAACTATCTTATCTAACAATAGTTGAAGAAGATAGAAATTTCAATGATGTCTTCAAGGGGGAACATCATGACATATGTTTAACCTGATTTTTATTGATTAACAATACTTGCAGAATAGTGTCTATGTGGAAAAACTGACCCAACAATTTATATCTCACAATAAAAGAAGTCAAATAAAGAAATAAAGAACATAAATGAAACAACGAAGTAAAATCAAAGCAAATAAATAAAAATATAATACAGAAAAAAAATAAAAATAAAAATAAAATAATCCATACATCATTTAAACTTTCAAGTTGGTTCCACATAGTATTTTAAGTGGGAATTTTTAGTTCTATAGGAAAATAATCGCTCGTGCAAGTCCTTTACAATATAATAATTTGTGCCCAAGACAAAAGAGATCTTAAAAGGACCCAGTCATAAATTTTGGAACTTTGAATGCCTTCCTCTATCATCATGAGATGAATCCCACGACAATACCTTCTTATTAACTTTAAATTTGACAGCTTTGGCACTTTTATTGAAATATATTTTAACAGTTTGTTGTCTTCTCTTTATATTATCCAAAGAAAATGTCCTTTGCTCCTCTAAATCCAAGAGTGCATTCATTCTTTAACATATATCGGAAAAATTTAACTCTGCAACCTATAGCATCATCCTTAGAGAAGAAATTTCCATCTCGGTAGGCAAGATGGCTTCTTGACCATAGACAAGCTGGAAAGGGGTGCAACCAGTGATCACCTTGGTGGTAGTGCGAACTTCCCAAAGGGTGTAAGTGAGGAGAGTGTGCCATTTATGAGGCTTATCTTTAATGAGCCTCTTGATAATTCTAACCATATTCTTGTTAGTAGACTCAGCTTGCCCATTTACTTGGGGATAGTAAGTTGATGAGGTAAAATGTTTAACCCCCAGTTTAGTTATAAACTGAGTCAGCTTAGCAAAAATAAAAGAGACATCGTTATCTGTAATAATTTCCAAAGGAAGACCAAATCTAGAAAAAATATTAGTCTCAAGGAAAGAAATCACCTGCTCATCCTAAGAATGCTTAAGTCAGACAACTTCAATTCATTTCGTAAAATAGTATGTGGTTGTCAAGATAAAAACCTTCCATGATGAAGATGGAGGATTAATAGGACCAATAAAATCCAGACCCCATTTTGAAAAATTAAAGTCATGGAGGACAAGTTGTAAAGGCATGGAATAAAGACGTTCTTTCCCAATGAACTTCTGGAACTTGTCACAAGATCTTAAAAAATTATAAGAATCACGAAATATTGAAAGCCAATAGTACCCTTTCCTAATAATTTTAAAAGCAGTAGTTTTAGCAGAAAAGTGACCTCCTACATGAATAATAGAATCTGAATATCCATGAGTCTCTTTTAACAATTTATGTTATTCCTCATTATTCACACAACGAAGTAACATACCATTGACAGATCTCCTAAACAAGAAGTCTCCTAAAGTGACATATCTGGAAGATTCAAGACGGATCCTTCTCCTTTGATGGGTATCTAAGTTATCTGGACATCTTTGATTTTGCAAATAATACACTAGATCCTTGTACCATGGATGTTCAAAGACAGGAAGGATTTTACTGTCAATATAAAATAATGTTGACCGAGAGCTATCTTGTTAATCAATTTCTTCATTTTTGTTGCATGTTGAGCTACGTGAAGGGCTAAGTCACGTCCCTTAATGGTATGAGAAGTCACGGTAGTTAAATCATGCTCCTAGATCTTGGAAAACCAATGTGAAATATTCCCTGAAAGATAAGCAAGTGAGAGAAAAAACTTGACAGCAGGTAAAGGGACTTTTACCAATGTGTTCTTACCTAAGATAAAGTGGTGAAATTTTTCAACAACTTTAACAAGATAAAAAAACATGTTTTTCAATATAAGAATGTTTAAATTCATCATCTGACAAGATTTGACTCATGTAAGATACTGGATTCTCATTAACTTGGTCATCACATTGCTTGGGGATAGCAGAAACTGCTTCCTCTGTGGAATTAGTATATATAATAAATTATTTCTCAAAATTCATCTTCGCCAAAACCGGTGTGGAACTGATTGCCTTCTTGATCCTTAAGAAATAATTTTCAACGTCATCAGTCCAAGAAAAGGAGATATATTACTTAAGAATATTGTGAATTGGTTTGACCATTAAAGAAAAATTAGGAACAAACCTACGGATAAAGTTGATAATACCCATAAAGGCTTGAAGCTCCTTTTTGGAAGTAGGAGCAGGAAGATTTAGGATAGCAGCAATATTTTTGGGATCTATGCTTATTCCTAAATCATATACAATGTGCCCAAGGATATTTCCCTTGGTAACGCCGAAGATAGACTTAGAAGGATTTAAAGAAATTACAAATTTCCTACATTGCATGAGAACCTTTCTAAGATGACCAAAATAATCTGATCGGTTTTTTGATTACATAGTTAAGTCATCAAGATAAATCTTAATAATTTTTCCGATCAAATCGTCAAAATCTATTTGCATAGATATTTGGAAAGTGGCATTTGCATTATATAAACCAAAAGGCATATGTTCGTAAGAGAAAGTGCCCCAACTTGTAATAAAAGTGGTTTTATATTTATCTGTCCTTTTTACCTTGATCTAATTGTAACCAGAAAAACCATCAAGTAAGGACATCAGTTGTGACCCTGCAACTTGCTGCAAAATCATTTCCATATTAGGGAAAAGAAAATGGTCTTTTATTCTATTTTTGTTCAATGCACGAAAATCAACGCATAATCTGATCTGACCAATGATTTTTTGAATGTGAACCAAATTGGAAACCCACTCAGAATACTTATCCCATCTTTCAAGAGTTTTTCCAACTCCTTTTGAATAGTTGCTTTCAGTGTAGGTTTAATGGGTCTTTGTATTTTCCTAACAAGTTTTATTCCCTCCTTGATATGAGTGGCATGTTTTATAAGAGAAGGATCAAAACCACGAAGATCCTTGTAAGACCAAGAAAAAATATCTTGAAATTTGTGAAGTAACTCAATGAACTTCATTTTTTCTTCATCAGAACATTAGGAACCTACCTCAACATTCTTTGGACAGTCGGGTGTCCCAATGTTCAAGGAAATGGTTTCAACCACTTTCCTTTTTGACTCCTCTTCGTTATGTTTTTCGTTGTTTCCTACATCACTCAATGAAAATGAAATTTCTAGAGGAGTCAAGCCTTCGAATTTTTTTTATCTTCAATTGATATAATATCCTTAGGCTTATAAGGTTCATTTTGTATGAAAGCAGAGATGCTCTCATCATTGGGGAAGACCTTCCATGAGTCTAAATTTTCAGATATATGAGGACGATACAAATATTGAAAGGTGCAGTCAGGTCTTTGTGGAAAAATTTGTCGATTAGGAGAGGTTGCAAAAATAGTTAACATGTCAGCCATTGAGTTCAATTCCCTTTTAACATGAGTGATGTTGAAACATAGCAAGTTTGAGATAAGCACCCAAACATTTTGGGTGTAGAGTTTCATTAACTTGTTGCTAGGAGAATATATCTTACGTATAAGGTTTACAACAAGTTTAGAGTCCCCAAAAATTGTAAGGTGACCACAACCTAAATTATAGGCATTTTCAATGCCTAGCAATAAAGCTTAAAATTCGATGACGATGTTTGTGTAAGAAAACTCTAACCTATATGAAAAGTTATGATTTTTTTCCGCAGGAGAGTACAAGATAATTCAAACTCCATTTCCTTGATTGGAGCATGAACCATCAAAGTGCATATGCCACATCCCATCCTCTAGGTCTATTTGTTCCAAGGTAGTGTTGTCCCCATCTGCAAATATGGAATACACTCCTAGGTCCTCCTCGATATAATTCACATTAGGTTGTGGGACGCTTTATATAAGGTGAAATTATTCCCTCCCTTAGAACTATGATATTATTCCCATTTCGAGGAATGGATAAGTGTGTCCCATAGAGTGAGAGGTATCCACCAGTTAAGGCTTGTCAGTCTCTTCCTAATATGATTGAATAATTAATCATTGGCATGTCAATTACCTGAATATTAAGGGTTGTCCTTATTTTAGGATGCACACCAAAACCAATGTCACATCCTTGATATCACCTATGGTTGATTGTTGTAAACTATTATAAGAGAGCATGATTCTGGAATTTTCATTTGTACAAGACAAGCCTAGATCTTCCATAATAATTTTCAACATTACGCTTGGGCCCGAACCACCGTCAATGAGACAACAATGGCATATTTTTTCCATAATCTTTATAGAAGTGAAAAACAAGTTTTTTTTTACAGGGTGTCTAAAATTATGTACACCTACTTTATTTACAGTTGATTCCTCTGCATGTACCTCTTCAGATATATTGGCCACGATGGAATTTTTTCCTTCCATGGAATTTTTCAGATGCTTTTGTTGCTCATGGATGACAACCATGTCCAAGAGTGTAGCATCATATTTAATATTATCCAATTGAGTTGAGAATTTTATATTTGGAAGAAGGAAGAGGGTAGGGAGTTCCTTGATTGTCAGGAGTTTTAGTAACTTGTACAGTAGCAGCTGGTGAAGATGATATCGGGCTAAAAGAAGTGTGAGGAGGATCATATTTACCTTTTAGAGGATAGGATTTATTCCTAGTGTTTATGATCATGACATCCTTTGGTTCTAGAAAATCTAGAACAACAATAGTAGTTTTAGGCCTTTTACCAAAGATTTGATCACTGACTCTCTTCTTTTCCTCACAAGTACTTTCCTCATGGTGTTCCTCACAAAAGTTACACCAACAACATGGCATGATGGCTTTAGGATGAAAGTTGTTTTCATTAGGATTCCTAAAGGGTGGTGGAGAAGAAGATGAGGCTCCAGCAGTAAGTGAAGGGACATTTCCCTTTCTCTCATATGCTATCATTTGATCATTCATGTCCTGTACAAGTTTTAAGAGGGAGGACATGTCCGTCTGTTTAAATGAGTCTCCCTTAGGAAGAAATTATCTTTCAACCTATTATTCATAGTCTAAACAAGTATGCAGAGTGGAACCAAGGTTGTCATGGCCTTTTATTCAAGCCTATGATGGTAGGGGGAAGGTAGAGCATTACTATAATGCATAACCTTATTATTGAAAACCGTCTGTATATGTGTTGAGTGGCCACAGGTTGTTCTTTGGAAAAAATGAATGCCAGAGAACAACCTATGGCCACTCAACACATATATATGATTCCATTCAAAATTATGGGCAATACAAAGATTTAACTATGAAACACTTTCAACAATAGTGACAATGTAGTACATGCCATAACAAAAAATAGCTCAGGGCTCCACCAAACAAAATGAGAACAGTGAAACTCTCAACAACTGCATTACAACCTAGAGGAACAAATCATAACAACTATCGAGACGAAAAAGGGGACATCAACTAATACCCAGAATGGTGGTAAAAAAACACCCGCGCAATAAAAACTCAGATCTTGTCACACCATTGTCACAACTTTCCACAGAGATTCAGAATAAAACCCCAAGATGACAGACATGTTTTAAACCAATAACCAATGCAAGGCTTGTTTTCATAGGGGAAGACTAAATTTTCAACTCTTACAACACACCAACAAACCCTAACTACCGACCCTTTCAGCAACACCTGCGAAGAAGATGAAGTCTCACCCAAGTTAGAGGTAGGGGGGTTGTAAGACTCAAGTGTCTACAACCAAGCTGGGACACAGATCTGTGATTACAAAACTTAACAGAGCACTTAGACAACAATATGCATTAGTTCATGAGTCTCATTCACATCACATATTAATCCTTATTACAGATCAACAGAGTATCAACCAAGATCAAGCTCTTACAATCTCTTAGCACATAGCATTAGCTCAGATATAGCATTCATTTATCTTTACTACCAATAAGAACTAAGAAACAACATTAGATGCATTCATCATACATAAAAACAATAGTACTAAGCATAATCCACATCACACAAATCACAACAAGACACAGGATATACATTGTTCACCACAGTGTGAGGCTACGTCCACCAATGACTTCTTCTCCTTTATTAGTATGCAACATTATTGCATTCGTCTGCTCTTGTGCACAAATCCACATAGCCAACTCCGTAGAGGAAAGGAAATATGTGCACTGCACACCGGATCCTCCTCCCTAAAATTGGGTCAAGGCACAGAGCCAACTCCTTACTAGCACAGAGCCTCACTTTACACAGTTTGTCTGCACAAAGAAACTTACAACCTCTTGTACTAAGCCAACACCACTTACAACATATGGTGTGTTGTAACAGATATTAAATTTGACTATGTTGCCCAAAGTACAAATCAGTTCTCGTTTATTCACATTAACAAGGGGTTGCTAGCATTGGGAATGTCATCAGTGCATTGGGAGCATAGAGGATGCAAAAGAAGTGTCTGGATGAATGGGCTACTGACCCTAAGGGCAAAGGTTTCTAGTTGAGGGCGGTTCACCTCGAGCTTTTTCTGCAGTGCTCGTGAAAAGTTTGTTCAGAAGTTGGCATCTTTTTTGAAATGTGAATCTATTGGGCAAGCTGGGCTAATGACTCTAGCTCTGGGCATTAAAGAAGCTGCCTGTGGGGATGATTGTATTGAAGATGAAGGAACTTTAAAGGCATCTACTCTGTTATCTAAAACAACAGACTGCAATGACATAGCTGGCAGGCATACTCTACAAGAAAATATAATTGCAGACTTGGTTGAGGTTTTTCAAATTGTTGTTGAGAACAGTAAACAACACTTCAACCCAAAGTATAGATCTCAAGTGTGTGAGTATATTATAGTAGCTGCCTCGGCTCTAGTGGTGATTTATGAAGTGCCTTTCAATAAGTTTTTACACTTTTTGTCATCATTTCCTAGGGAATTTATTGTCAGCGGTGGTAGGAGCCGTTGGATCAATCATCAAACGTACTCCTTCAGTTATCCTTTCCTACCCATTATTGTCATGGAGGACTAATGAAGGGATAAGTGCTCAAAGTCTTATTTAATCTATCATTCAAAATATTTCCTAGAAGATGCTTCTAATCTCTGATTGCAGAAATGGAGCAGTTTCCTTTACTGGTTTTAAAGGGAGTCTTGCATTCCAAAATTAAGCACTGGTTCAATTTGCAGGGCACCACCATGTATTCAAATAAACCTCTTTCCACTCATCAGGAATGGATTGCAAGGAACTTGTGCAACTTTGCTGAGAGCTTTCTAAAACCTCAGAAATTTTATCCCTCTGTTTCTTACGATGATGAAGAAATGGACATGTCTTTTATTTTGGATCGGATTTTTGAAGGGATCCACGACGTCCAGAGGAAATGACATTATATATGAAGGAAACTAAAATCGAGGGTTTGAAGGGAAGTCTTCAAAAAGATTATATTTGAAGATCCTTGGTTTGGACATTTGTGCAGATACCATAATTGGTGATGCTAATGCTATGATAAGAGGAATTTCTGGAGGACTGGGAAAAGATGTATAGATACATTTTAGCAGAGCAGTTTTTCATAAATTCAAACAGTTTCATGTTGGCGAGAAGATGACAAAAGAATTTTCTATTTGCGTTCCAAATCATTGGTTGCAAGAAAGCCAGTCGGGAAAGTTGATTGCATGCAAGAATCACTGGTTGAACTCTCGAGACAGTTGTTTCATATAACGTCGCTCCTCAGACTGACAATTCGGCCAAAATTTTGGGGAGACCGTTGGAGGTGAAACCCTATTTTGACAGGGTGGACGTGTTCGTAGCTGCATGATTCCCTGGCAGTGAAGGGCAGAGCGTAACGGATACTGTATTCATGGATTCAACGGCAAATTTGACCGTGCAAACGGTTGTTATGCAGTCATTTGTCTGGAAGGAGAAAACCCTAATTTGTCCAGAGATGCCCGGGTGGTTGCAAGTATATCTCTGAAAGTAACGTTTGCATGTCAAGGTGTTGGGCAAACATAGGGTTTGAGTCACTCTGTCATTTTGCTAGCCTGGTCAACTGGAAAGTTTCGGAACCAAGTTAATCGTGGGGTCATCTCGATTTCTTATCCGGATGCAGAATTTGCTTAGATACTGCATTGAGGGAACTGAAAGGCTTTTGGTTTATGAATACACGCCTCAAGGCCCTCTCAGTCACCATTTGTTTGACCGGGAAAACCACAATCTGAATGCCATCGGATTGGACAAAGAGACTCACTATTGCATTGAACGTTGCTAGAGGCGTTGATTATCTTCACAGTTTGGCTCACCAGAGTTTTATTCATAGAGATCTTAAGCTTTCAAATATACTTCTTGGGGATGATATGTGAGCAAAAGTCTCAGACTTTGGGCTTGTTAGGTTTGCGCCTAAAGGGAAATGCTCCATTGAAACCAGACTGGCAGGCATTTTCGGCTACCTTGCACCTGAATATGCAGTCGCTAGTCGTGTGACACCGAAGGCTGATGTTTTCAGTTACGGAGTGATACTTATGGAACTCATAACAGGCAAAAGAGCTTTGGATGAAACACAGCCCGAGGAGGGAGGTGAAAATATCGCGTGCTTTGACTGGGCACGAGAATGTGGTTCAGTTCCACAATGCATTTGAAGATGATAATCATGTTTACATTGTAATGGAGTTATGTGAGGGTGGAGAGCTCCTTGATCGCATATTGGCCAAGAAGGACAGTCGCTAAAATTGATGCGGCTAAAATTGTACGAGAAATGTTGCTGAGTGTCATTTACGTGGCATTGTACATCGGGATATGAAACCAGAAAACTTTCTTTTCAAATATGAAGATTCAGCTCTAAAGGCCACAGATTTTGGGTTATCAGACTTCATCAAGCCAGGTAAAAGATTTTGTGATGTTGTGGGTAGTGCATATTATGTTGCACGAGAAGTTTTGAAGCGTCGGTCTGGACCTGAGTCTGATGTCTGGAGTATAGGTGTAATAACATATATTTTGTTATGTGGGAAGCGTCCATTTGGGACAAGACAGAAGATGGAATCTTTAAAGAGGTGCTAAAGAAGAATGTGGATTTCCATGAAAAGCCATGGCCATGTGTTAGTGCTAGCGCAAAGGATTTTGTTAAAAAAGCTGTTAAAAAAGGATCCTAATGTCAGGCTTACTGCAGCGTAGGCATTATCACACCGATGGGTTAGAGAAGGTGGAGATGCTTTAGATATCCAGTTGGATATATCAGTCCTAGCAAACATACGCGAATTTGTGAAATACAGCCGTCTAAAGCAACTCGCATTTTGTGCCTTGGCAAGCACACTTGATACTGAAGAGCTTGCGGCCCTTCAAGACCAATTTAATGTAATTGACGTGGACAAAAGTGGAACAATAACACTTGAAGAGATCAGACAGGCACTTTCCAAAGACCGGCCTTGGATTTTAAAGGAATCAAAGGTCCTTGAGATTCTTGCAAGCAATGGGCACCAATCGAGATGGGCTAGTAGGTTTTCAGGAATTTGTAGCTGCTACGCTGCATGTGCATCAGCTAGAAGAGTATGACACTGTAAAATGGCAAATGCGTTCAAGAGACGTTTTTGACAAATTAGATTTTGACAGAGGATGGTTCAACATATACTGCAGAAAACGCTATTATTTCTGTCAATATAGGGGTTCTTCAAATGAAACTCATCAGATTTAAACCTGATCTACCTCTATGGAAGCTACTGGGAATATATAAGTTTGATATGGCTCTTCACTGCAAAATCTTCATGAAATTTCCTTCCAAATTCTGGCCCACTGGACCTGGCACTGAATACTTCATTTACGCCCATGAACAAAGGGGTTATTATAATTTTTGGCAGCACTTGGAAAATGAATATCTTGGAGAAAACCTTCTGATAGTAACCGTTACTGACGACGAGGCCCGACGCATAGAACAACGACCGAGTCTTGTGATTTTGAGAGCAAAATCAATAAAGTTTCCCAACGCTTCAAAAGTGAAAATCGCCAGATCTTTATTTCGATCACCCAAAGGAACCTTGGCTTCCAATGATTATCATTCTCATGCCAGGCCATACGTTAGTAACGTTTAGAGTAGCCTATAGAGCTGGCAGATGCACTCAACAGCCGCAGAGTTCGAGAAGACAAAACGTTTCTTATTCCCTGGAACTCAAAGAGTTTAGGAGAGATGTTTTCTTTTTTTTAAAAAGGAATGAGAGGAGGAGGCCTGGGAGCCCAGGGAGAGGCTAGGTTTTGTAATGTATTTTTCAGCAAATATAGAACAGAACGCTAAGATTCTATACTTTGTCAGTGTCTAATTCTGTTTTCTTCCTGTATTGTTGTTTCTGAAGTTTTCATCACTGCTTTTTCTGCCTTATGTTCATTATTTCAGGTTGTAATGGTTACAATTCAGTACAACCTCTGCTATAGCTATTTGAAGCATTCCTTAATGTGCAGTTTTTCCTCTGCTTTGCAGTGAGTAGAACAAGACCTGCGCCTTAATCGTTTTGCCTCATTTACAAGTTTTATTTTTTCACAGCCTTTCCTCTGTCTTTCTATGAGTGAGACAAGACCTGTGTTCAGATATTTGAAGTATTAGTGTTATTTCTTCTATTGAAAGGAAGACCAGATGCTTGGATTTTTCTTTCAGTTTTGTTCATCCCTATCTGCTATCTATCCTCATGATTTTTTAAATGAATTAGACAAACGAGGTCATGCCTTTTGTTTTTGATCTATAAATGAGTGGAATGACTATTTTGGACCTGACCGATCAACAAGATTTATTTCTTTTAAAAATGTGCTAAGACTTGGCTCTTTCACAGCCTAGAGTCAACTCTTGCAACAACATGGTGCACATAGCCCACCAGATCTACTTCTTACATCATCTAGCTACTTATTTATACAATTACAAAAATGCCTAATCACGGGTAAACCCATGGGCCGACATCCCTTAACCCATTACATAAGCCCTAGTAAACCTCTTGCTGGGTCCACAAGCCTAGAAAATGAGTGAGATCCTATGATCTCCGCTCCGCCTGGGTGCTCCATCTTCGTCCAGCCTGTCGAAGTCCCAAAAGTGGTCAAACATGACCAATATTTCCTCAAAAATTGGTCAAGGGCCAACAAGCCCCCAACAATCACCTATGACGCATATCAAGTCACTCATATCTGGGCAACACTCATTTAAAGTCCTTGATCTTAGCTTGAGCTTCCTCGACTTTTCACTTCGCTAGAGCCTCTTGCTCGGTGAACTCCTGAATCAGTTGCACTGTAAAAGGCCCTTTGAGGCATTGTTCCATTTTCGTAACCATCTGGTCGATCTGTGAGCCTTGTCCTTCGATCTCTTCAAAAATCGTGCAGGATTCATCCTGCACTGGTTGTAATCTTCGTGTAACTTCCATGATTCTACTCTAGATGGAATTAATATGTTGCTAGATTGTGCGTTGCTCCTATGATCTCTTCATTCGCTCAACCACAATGAGTATCTTCATATGCGCTTGCACAGTGGATGCCTACTGTTGCACCTCCTAGAGTTGTGCTTCTAGTTTCCTCATATCTGGGTCTTCTGGGAGGCATTTATAGGTCTACATAATTCAATCACTTAACTTTTTACATTTTAATGTGAGGATATTTATCCTTCCAACTTCTCTCTTGGTTGCTTCCTCCCTTTGGTTGTGCACTTCTTGCGGAGTGCTTGACACTGCTTGGAGCTCTAACTCCATTATCCTTGCTTGAATTTTTTGAATGGCCTCAGTGAGCTTCCCCACTTGCATCTCGAATGACTTTGGTTCCTCCTATTTGAAGCCCGACAAAGAGAAAAGTGCTTTAGTCACTTCTTTCTTGATCGCAGTCTTCTCTGCGAGTAGCTGTTATTTTTCTTCCTATATCTTCACTTTGTTCTGCTCGAACATTGCCCGAAGTTCATCTTTCTCCTTTTCGTATGTGGTTACACAAGACTATGCAACTCATAATTTCTCCACAACCTCTTCCTTTTCTTGCTTCAAGGATTTCCTAGCCTTCTCCTTCTCTTTGTGGAATCGACGAAGTCGAGCCTCTGTTGCATCTACTAGCCTTCGTAATTGGGTGGGCTCATCCCCCAATTATGCAATCTTCGAGGAAGAAAGCACACTAGTTACTGCACGGCTCGAATGGATGGTGTGTTGTATCTCCTTTAGCTCCTTCTCTATTACTTCATACAATGTCTCCTTATTTTCTCCATAATGTTGCAAGATATCCTCTGAAGCATCCTCTAGGACTACTATGATTAGATCGACTTCGTCTTCTCTGAGCATGGCCTTCGTCTTGGGATTATTGGCACACATCGTCTTTCTTGCGAAGGGTTTCTATGGAGAAACCTTCCTCTTCTTTGATGTTTTGGCCTTGGTAGGGGGATTCTTCGGCAGTTTAACTTCGACTTTGCCTTGCTTTTATCCTTCTTCCCATCCTTATTCTTGAAGTAATTCGTCTCCTCCTGTTGTTACTGCAGGAAAATCAGGCCCATTTTCCTTCGAGGTGTTGTCCTCCTCATCAGTTTCTATGTTTTGCACTTCCTCCTTTTTCTTCACACTAGTCTGTCCATCATGCTCGACCAAAGTGACCAAGGGACTTCCTATGATGTCGGGGTCGGATATTTCTACATCGTCAACCAGTATAAGAAACTTCGCTAGCCATTCTTTGGTGATCTCCTCAATTTCTTCGTCGGTCATCTTATAATAGGACTACAACTCCTCCTTGCTCTCATCCCTACACGCAATGATATAGACAAAGTGTCGATCTATGCAGAACTTCACTAGCGGTCTATACCGGTGCAGTGTGTTTGGTGTCATTCGAGGAAATTCATCAATAGCACGCTTCAACTATTGGTAGTAGGCATGGAAGACAGTGTTCGAATGCCACTACTTTGACATATCGTTTGTGTACCACAAGGTGGAGAACCTCACTGCCAATGGATCCGATGGCTCAACTTTTGGGAATGTTGCTCCTTCCAGCATCTGCCAAGTGACAAATGCGATTAAGACTAGTAACCAATTGAAATGGAATTCACAGTACTGATCTTGCACTTCACGACAATCCTTCTCGAGCTCATTGACTAGGTAACTCACCCAATTCATTTGCATCCCCTCCACGCACTTTCCTGCGAGGTCAACTACGAATATTGTGACCTGCGTGGGATGATTCTTTCTGATGATATTTCTAGCTATAAGATGACAACATAGGTGCACTGCACCATCCTTATGGAGGCTACCTTGTAGCCTTGCTTTCCCTTTTTTACATCGCCATGATCCTCCTTTATGTGCTATGCCAGGGAGAGATCATAATTCTTCCCTAGTTAGAAATGTTGAGGGTCCGGTCCTTGCATGATAAATCCTATAATCAATTGTATCAACGTTGGATCCATAATAACATGCTTGTTGAGCCATAGATACCCTCCATGGTAGCACGAAAAGAGGATTTTAACGCAAGCGTTAACCTCTTGATTTTGGCCAATGCGAGGGATCTTCATTACATTCAGGATTGTTGACTATGCCAACTCCTTAATCCATGACTGAGAGACTATGCGTGGCTTCTTCCTAGTCATCCTCATCAAATATCTATGTGATGCTAGCATGGAATAGTTCTTTCTATCGCCGAGGTTAAATTCCTTGTTCTTTAGGGTGGGGATCTATCGTAGTTGAGGTCCAACTACGTGTTTCCCCTTCTGGATGTACGCAGTGATCAACGTATACTCAAATTCACATGGGATACTGTCACGGGTAACCATGCCACCCAAAATTCATATGTAATATGTAAATACCAAAGGGATATTCTTCACGTTAGCCATATCGTTGTGGTTCTTGCTTCACTTCTCAGTAACATGGCTTGAACGACATCCAGTCGAGGGGGATGCTTGCAATCTGCCAGTCGAAAATGCCCGTATTCCTATAGACATAACTATCTCAGCCATGAGCTCCACAAGAATCTCTTTCACCAACTTCTTTAACGCGCTAGGTTTGCCCGACATTCACACTTGTAACAAAATAGATCAAGTATGCGAATGAAAAAAGAGAGGTAATTAAACGGATAGAGAGGTATAGAAAGCACAACATGATATAATGGATTCTTTGTTAGCTTAGATATTCACGAGTGGAAAAAATTGGTCTCGGCACAACATCTAACGGGTTGAATAAGAAAGTGTCATAACAGATTCCTCCAATAGGAAGGAATATGTCCAACGATGTGAATACGTCCATTATGGCATGGTCTCAATGGTCCATTCACTCATAACTACATTTTCTATCCATTCTCGGACTTCATTCTAATAGTCAGGGTGCCTCCAATGGTCATATAGCTTCCCCGTTGCGAAGTCTGATTTTGCGTGGTTCTGCTCTTCCGACGAGGTTCAGGGCTTGCAAGCCTGCCTTCTGTGAAGTCTTCTATGGAAATTCCTGTAGTTTTTCTAATTTGTCTTTCTTCTTACTGATATTTATTTCCTTCTTTCCTATGATCTGAGTCTCTGGATTCCTCCTTCCATTCTTATTCTTATATTATCTTAGCATGGTAGCTTCGCACTGTTGATGTTCTTTCAAAGGGGTTAAAGTTAATACCTTGTCTCTTATTAACTCCAGGGTAGGTATTATTCTTTCTTGCATGGATATGTCCTTCAAACCTTTTTGTGTTCTTTCAACCTCGACAATTAGTTCTTTTTTGTTTTGTTGCTTCGACTTATCCTCTTGTTATTCTATTAGCCACTCTATTTTTCTGGATATGAGGTCCTTTAGTTCTTAATTTTTCTATTATGTAGTTTCCTCCTCTACTTTCCTTCTGATCTGATCCTTCTCAATCCAAGTCTTACCTAATAAAATTGGAAAAGGGGCGTTGTTATCAACAAAACTAATAACTTCAAAGTCCTCTTATGTTGATGTTTCATGAGAAATCATAGGTATATTAGTAACTCTTCCACATAGGGTTATCATATTTCCTTTAAACAATCTTATCCTTCCCAATGAAGGTACCATAGAAGGCCTTCCCAAAATTTCCCAAGTGCTTTTTGGCATAATGTTCACATGTGTTTCCTCATCCAATACACATTCGATGTCTAAGTCTTCCATTCTTGTAATTATGTGTTGTTTTTCTTTCAGGATCTATGGTAAACTGATGTCTCTTTGATCATCCATTACTTATTTTAATTGTACTAACACAGTCTCTGACTTTTTATGATTCTCTAACATATCCTTAGTCTTTTGACCTTCTTTATAGTTTTCTTGTCTCATGTTCATCTTTTCAACTTTACCAATCATTTTTGGATAATCCTCAACCTCATGAACAATAGCTTTATAGAAATTTCAATACAAATCAAGTATTTCCTGTGATTCTCTTGATCTAACAATTATATGTCTCTGTTAAATACATAATCACTTCTACTATTATTCTTGCGAAAAATTAAACCACGATCACAAAGTGAAGTATCAAGAACACATAACACATAATTTTTACCGAGAAAGCGTAAAGCTAAAAACCCCACTATCATATATTATGTATATCATGGATCATGAAACAATCTCATACAAAACTCTAATCCAAGAGATCTCATTACAATACAATCGTCTCACACTATCATACAAAACCTCAGAAAATACATGTGCTAATTCTCTATGTCCAGACAACCTGCCCCCTCTGCACAATCCCTGCAATTAGAATTTTCACAACGAATTCATATTTTCTAGTTTTCACATGCTCATGAGAATATCCACTGCACATGTGATCAAATCACAACTTATAGCCAAACTATCCCTTTCACCTGTTATCTCAACTAGGTCTCCACTGGATCTGACATGCATGTAGTTAACCATGGAAAATCTTCAATTGCATGTGAGTTCACTAATTGTGAATTAATGAATAATTAATTCACTGAACTCTCACTAGTGAAAGTTTAGTTACAACTAGTACAATTGAGCTTAACTCCCTTAACCACACTTATAATTCAGTTACAATTCCAACTCACTCAGTTATAAATGAGATAATAGATTAATATTCATTGTCCAATTTATTTAAGGGAAAAGTAAATTAGACACATGTTTCTTGTTGACTTTTCAACACTCCCTCTCAACGAAAAAGGGATTATCCTTCACCCCAATCCTGTCTCTATGATATTCGAATTTGCTCCTGGTGAGTGCCTTAGTCATAATGTCTGCATCCTGATCTTCCATAGGAATGTATTGAAGCAACATGATCTTCCACTGCACACAATATCTGAATGATGATACCGGATATCTATATGCTTAGATATGTCATGAAACACATGATTAATTGAGAGTTTAATGCAACTCTTATTATCACAATAAATCGCTATAAGATGGTTCAGCCACAATACATTTTCTCATGAGGACCATGTATCCAGTAAATCGATCAGGAGACTGTCTCTGTCTATATTGTGAAGTAGGGGCTCCTAGATTCTATGCATCATCTAGTCTCAATATGTCATCTTTTGTGGTGCACTTTCTGCCATTTCTGATGAATGGCTCTGCTTGAGTGGTTTCCTCCACTCCATGAACCTCCTCACGTGGTTGATCCACATATTGAGACTCATCTTTGGGAATCAACGGTTCCTCTTCTGCATGCAAGTCTATCTCCCTCTCAAGCGACAACCGCATGGATTTCCCCTCATTGAATTTTATATCTCGTCGTATAAAAATCATCTTACTGTTCAAAAAATACACACGATAATTATGGGGTATTTCTGTGTACACCACAAATATCCCAACTTCAGTATTTGGTTCCAACTTCTTTCTAGCATCCTTGGTCATATGCACACAAACAGATGAGCCAAAAAATTTAAAATAAGAAACATCAGGTTTCTTACTAGTGAAAGCTTCTTCAGGTGTACTCATGCCAAGTATTCTATGAGGAAAATGGTTTTTCACATAAACCACAGTATTGCATGCTTCTGCCCACAAATGCATTGGTAGGCTCTGATCATGCAACATCGCTCGTGCTACACCCATGATCGTTTGGTTCTTTCTCTCCACAACCCCATTTTCTTGTGGATTATGAGGCACTATGAGTTCTCTTTGAATTCCTTCTCTACTGCAGAAGTCTTTGAATTTGTTAGAGAT
This sequence comes from Picea glauca, assembly GCA_000966675.3. NCBI lineage: Eukaryota > Viridiplantae > Streptophyta > Pinopsida > Pinales > Pinaceae > Picea > Picea glauca. The sequence continues at coordinate 141,048 of JZKD02S2101313.1, read as the reverse complement.
GTATTATCCACCATTATTGCTCCTTAGAGCATTCACTTGCTTCCCCGACACTTTCTCCACTAATTTTTTAAACTCACAGAACTTTGAGAATGTTTGATCCTTCTTCTGCATGAAGAATATCCAATATTTACGAGAAAAGACATCAACAAAAATAACATAATACCTATGTTTTTTTGTTGAAGAAACCGAGAATGGTCCACACACGTCTGTGTGAATTCTCTCCAGGATCACCGAATCACAGTTCTCCTTTTCATGAAAGGTGGACTTTACATACTTCCCCAAGGTGCACCCCTTTTACTGATCTAACTAAGCAAGTGTTCCCATTAGAATTCCAGTAGATATTTTTTGCATGATCTTCAAGGCTCCATGATGAAGATGGCCCAATCGCTTGTGCCATAATTCGCCCTCATCCTGGCTCACCACTTTTTCTACCTTGCCCACCATTGCACCACATCTATCTACCTCCAGCATGTAGAGATTCTTAACTCAAATCCCTATCTTCTTGAATTGACTCGTTGCTTTATGTCGCAGGAAATATTTTCCATCACTAAAAAAAATGTCATAACCTCTGTCCTCCAACATTGCGACTGAGACTAGGATTTTCTTCAGACCTGGAACATGCATAACACTTTTCAATTGAAATGGCTTACCTAACTCCCTCTGAAAGGTAATGGTACCAATACTATTCACACTGTATCATCCATCGTCGCCCATCTCTATATGCATTCTGAGATATTTCTCCTCCAAGTCACTGAAAGACTCTTTATCTCTTGTCAAGTCGAAGGAAGCACCACTATCCAAATACCACACCGATCCCGATGCACTTGAATCCATGCATGCGATCAAAATGAAGTCAAGTTCAAATTGCGAGATAAGAGCCTCACCAGTTACATCTCCAACAACCATTTTGTTCTTCCTCTTCTGCGGACAGTTAGTAGCGAGATGCCCATGTTTGTGACAGTGAAAACACTTCACTTTGGACAAATCCAGCTTCTTGACTTTAGACTCATATTTTTAATGGAATTTATTCCCTTTCCCTTTCCTTGCCTTGGTAGTCAAAGCACAATCCTCTTCATCATTATGCTTTGATGAATATCCGTCTCTAGTGTTCCGCCTGAACTCTTGCACTAGATCCAACCATAGTCATTCCCAATCTGGAAATTTTTCCCTTCCATTGACAGAGTCTTGATAACATGCAAACTCTTGGGAATTCCTAGGAGCGCCAAGCTCACCAAATCATCAACAACGAATTTTATTCCCACACTTCCAAAATCATCCCGACAATGGACAAATTTTGTGAGGTATTTTGTAATGGTGTCGCCCTTCTCCATCTTGATCTTCCTGAGTTTATCTTTGAGCGCCAATTTCCTATGGTCGTTGTTGTTTTGGAACAAATCTGTCAAAACCTTCCACATTGCATGTGGTGTGGTTTTCCAATGGATAATTGAGACAATGTGGTCTCGTACACCCTCCAATAAAATCCTCCTTGCCTTTGCCACTTTCTTTTCCCATGCATCAAGATTTGCAGTGTCTGTCACATCCGACTTAGGAAAATCTTTGTCAATGTATTCCTTCAATCCATTATCTTCGAGTACTACTTCCATCCTATCCTTCCGAGCAATTTAGTTCAAGCTTCCCTCGAGTGCATACTCCAAACTCAAGCCATTTAAAGACATTTCTATCTTGAATCAACTGTCACACCAAGAAAATCTTGCAAATTTGAATGTTATCCTACCACAAAAACTCAGCCGTTGCAATTCCTCTTGCCCTAGGAGGTTCGCACCCCACCTGAGAGCAGCTCGAGGGAAGTTCACAACCTACCAGTGTCTAGCCTATGAACTTGTTGAGGAATTTCACACCCTACCAGTGTACAGTCTGCAAAAATCACAAGTAAGTTCGCACTGTAATGAACAGTGGGGTAAGGGAGGTTTGCACCTCTCCTTCATGCAACCTATGAGAATATTAATGAAGTTCACACCTCTCCTTTGAGTAGGGTGTGAGAATTTCTTCTCCTAGAAATGTCTGTAGTTTTCAGTACTAAGGTTCGCACCCTATTAGAGACAGGACGTGCAAAAATACTATTATTTTCGCACCTCACTTTCGTGGCTCCATGGCTTTGATACCATGTAGAAATTTCAATACAAATCAAGTATTTCCTGTGATTCTCCTTATCTAACAATTATATGCCACTGTTAAATACAAGATCACTTCTACTATTATTCTTGTGGAAAATTAAACCACGATCACAAAGTGAAATATCAAGAACATATAACACATAAGTTTTACCGGGAAAGCGTAAAGCTAAAAACCCCACTATCATATATTACGTATATCATGGATCATGAAACAATCTCATACAAAACTTTAATCCAATAGCTCTCAGTACAATACAATCATCTCACACTGTCATACAAAAACTCAGCAAATACATGTGCCAATTCTCTGTGTCCAGACAACCTGCCTCCTCTACACAATCCCTGCAAGTAGAATTCTCACAATGAATTCATATTTGCTAGTTTGCACATGCTCATGAGCATATCCACTGCATGTGTGATCAAATAACAACTGATAGCCAAACTATCCATTTCACCTATTATCTCAGTTGGGTCTCCATTGGATCTGACATGCATGTAGTTAACTGTGGTGAACCTTCAGTTGCATGTGAGTTCACTGATTATGAAATAATGAATAATTAATTCACTGAACTCTCACTAGTGCAATTTTAGTTACAACTAGTACAACTGAGATTAACTCACTTAACTAGAATTATAATTCTGTTAGAATTCCAACTCACTCAGTTATAAATGAGATAATAGATTAATAATTATTTTGCAATTTATTTAAGGGAAAAGTAAATTAGACACATGTTTCTTGTTGAATTTTCAACAATCTTTACAACAAATACAAATAGGACCTATACCAAGTCATTCCTTAGAAATATGTCTCTGTATTATGCAATTATAACAAATTGTTAATCCTTTCTTTCTTTTAAACGATCCCCAACCTTTCTTGTATTTCACACTGGGATCACAGTATTGGACCTCCAATCTGCAAAATTTCTTTCTATGTTCCTACATCCACTTATTAGTCCAAAAATTCTTTCTATGTATAGGAATAACATATATTTCTCTATTTCTATCAAAATTATTTAGATCAAATCTTTCTTCTAACTATGCCCTAGTTTCCAGATTAGGAAAAAATCTAGCAAACATACCTAGATTCATACTTTCAAAGAAAAAATTTCCAATTATCTTACCCTTACCATAGCACAAAGCTTTAAGATCTTACCTCTTTTCTTCAGATCCAGTTTCTTTCTTAGCATAGATTTTTGCAAGTCGATTAGAATATTGCGCACTACAACAACAGATCTACATACAGAGCTTTCTCTTTTCTTTACTTCAGTTCCCAACAATCACAGTTTTAGGTCCTGACAACGGAACAATTTGTTGTCACATGGGCAGACTCAGGGTTTAAATCTTACAATGCACCAACAAACCCTAACTATTGGCCCTTTTGACAACACCTATGAAGAAGATGAAGTCTCACCCAAGGTAGAGGCAAGGGGGGTTGTAGGGATCAGGTGTCTACAACCAAGTTGGGACATAGATATGTGATTAAAACACTTATCATATCACTTAGACAACAATATGAATTAGTTCATGAGTCTCATTCACATCGCAGATTAATCCTTATTACAGATCAACGCAGTATCAACCATTATCAAGCTCTTACAATATCTTATCACATAACATTAGCTTAGATCTAGCATTCATTTTTATTTACTACCAATAAGAATTGAACAACAACATTATATACATTCATCATACATAAAAACAACAATACTAAGCATAATTCACATCGCACAAAGCACAAGACACAGGATATACGTGGTTCACTTTAGTGTGGGGCTACATCCACCAATGATTTTTTCTTCTTTATTAGTCTGCAATCTTCTTACATTCATCTGCTCCTCTGTACAAATCCATAGATCCAACTCCGCAGAGGACAAGAGATCTGTGTGATGCATTCCATATCCTCCTTCCCAAAATTGGTGCAAGGCACAGATACAACTCCTTACTAGCACAGAGCCTCACTTTACATAGTCTATCTGCATAAAGAAAATTACAACCTCTTGCACTAAGCCAACAACACTTACAACATATGGTGCACATAGCCCACCAGATCTACTTCTTACATCATCTAGCTACCTATTTATACAATTACAAAAAGGCCTAATCATAGGTAAACCCATGGGTCGACATCYCTTAAYCCATTACATAAACCCTAGTAAACSYCTTGTTGGGTCCACAAGCCTATAAAATGAGTGATATCCYRYGATCTYTGCTCYACATGGGTGCTCCATCTTYKTCCATCCTRTCAAAGTCCMAAAAGTGGTCAAACATGACCAATATTTCCTCAAAACTTGGTCAAGGGCCAACAAGKCTTCAMAAAGAAAGAAATCCATTCATTTATTTTAAAATGCCAACATTCAAGAGTATTCAYAGAGAAAACCATAAGCACAACACTGAWACACAATGAAAACTCAAGAAACAAACAGAMCTCATGCAAYCCTGAGCCAACAAATCGATTCATAATATAGAGGGACCATCATGGATGGAAAGTAAAGGAGYCATACCTGGAAAAATCGCTTTGAGGGAAGATTTGGACTGTGTTTTCCTTTCAAAACCTGAAATCGCAAAACCTCCACAACCACCACAGAAGAAAAACCAAATTCAACTATGGCTAAGGTGACAGGCTCAAGGGTGGTTTGGAGTGACATGCACTAAATGCATGTCGCTTCCTCTCTCATCCCTATTCAATTCAGTGTACAAGCCAACCCATACACCATAACATCAACATTAATTCAACAAGAATCCATTGTTATATCCATTGCATAGTGTGCGCCAACCTAAGTCATGTCAAAAACATTTAACAACAACCATATGTATAATGTTACCATATATGCCTCACAACAATCCTTTAATCAAGTGCTTAATTATAGAAGAAAGTTTATACACCTTGTTTTGTGTCAATCCATATACCTTAAGTTTCATATATAATCTCTTTTGCAATAACCTTAGGACTTATCCATAGATGTTTTTCCTTTTTGTTTTGTTCAAGATCCCATATCAACATGTTATCCTTTTGCATAAAATCATGTATAAGATAATTAAACAAGGTTTAATGCATAACATAACACATGTAAAAAAACATAATCCTTATATCCATAGCACTTCCATGTATAGCGAGTGACCATCAACAACATTTAACAATAATAAATCAACCAACCATGTCATAACGAATGAAACCAACACTTGCAACATCAACTGTAGAAGACTATGTAGACATAATTATAACAAAAAAAAACATATAATTGTAACACATCCATCATAGTGCCACTAGTCTACAAGGGGGTTGTTGGGTATGTGTTATATTCTTTGCATGTGTGTGTGTGTGGGCGCATCAGATTCGATTTTAGAGGATTTTTCTCTTTTTAGCGATTTTCAAAATTAATCCTGGATTAAGGGATTAGGGTTTTGGTATCTACGGAATACCTAAAAACATTGTATATATATTTTATGGTGAATGGTGAAATTAATACAATGAAGCATTGAAAGGTTTTCTCTCGGTTAAGGGTTTCTGGTATAAATATTTTTGTACTATGTGTATGAGCCATTGATTAATTTATGTCTTAATTAAGAATCTCTATGCATTTCTTTACTTCACAAGTTCAAAACATACATGTGGTATCATAGCTCGTTTTTGGATTCAAAGGGACTCCTTTGTTGTTGATGGTTTGGCTCGGTCTTGATAGTTCAAGTTTATCTTGGGTCTATGATAAACCTGGGTTTATTGGGAGATTTTACAGTGGATATTCGAGTGTATAAAGAGGAATGGCGAGCTCTTCTAGAATCGAGATAGAGAATTTCAATGGTAAAAAATTTGAGCTATGGAAGCTCAATATGGAGAACCTTCTTGTAGACAAATAACAATGGATCATTTTCGATCTTGGTACACAACCTACTGGTACGCATCCTACTAGCACACAGTCGACTGGTACACAACCTACTAGTAGACAAACTACTACTACAACACCTATTAGTATGTTGAAGGAAGATTGGGAGAAGTTGGATAAAAGAGAAAGGAGTACTATTCAACTTTGCCTGGCAGATTCAGTGTTGTTGAATGTCTCGAGAGAATATATAGCCAAGGAACTATGGGATAAGTTAGGGAATTTGTATCAATCAAAGTCCCTGGTAAACAAGTTGTTTCTTTGAAAGAAGCTATATTATATTAGGATGGAAGATGGAGAATCTATGACAGATCATCTAAATGCCTTTAATACTCTGGTAAGTCAACTTGTCTCTGTTAATATTACGATTGAAGAAGAAGAAGATAAGTGTATTACTTTGTTATGTTCTTTTCTAGACTCTTGGGATAATTTGGTTGTAGCAATTTGTAGTACCACTCAACCTACATTGAAGTATGATGATGTAGTTGCATCCTTGTTATCTGAAGAGATGAGGTAGAAAAGCATGGATGGTCATATCACAGATGCTTTATCTGTAAGAGGTCGTACCCAAGATAGGAATCCTGGTAAGTCTTCGAGGGGGGATATATAAATCTACAGGTAGATCTAAGTCTCTAGGAAAATATTTAAGGAAATGTTGGAAGTGTGGTAAAATAGGGAATTATAAGAAAGATTTCAAGTCTAAGAAGGTTGATAAACCAAAGGGATATGATAGTACCTATTCCACAGAGGTGAAAACCTCCATTGAAGAAGGAGGTGATGTTTACTTGGCATCTACGGGTACACATGCAGACCATGATGTATGGTTGATCGAATCAGGTGCGTCATACCATATGATCCCTCACAAGGAGTGGTTCTCTGAATATGAAAATACAATGGTGATGATGTATTCCTAGGAGATGACTCGACAACCAAAATCATGGGATGTGGAAGGGTTAAGTTGTTGCTAAAAAATGGGAGGGTTAGAACTCTCCCTGGGGTTATGCACATTCCAAAACTAGCCATGTTCTTAGTATCTGTAAGCAAGTTGGATGATGTAGGAGTGGATACTGTATTTGGAAAGGACACTTGCAAGATGGTACGAGGAGAAATGGTGTTGATGAGGGGATTTCGGTGTGGAACTATGTACAAGTTGTTGGGAAGAACTTATACTAATGGGTTTAATAGTCATGTTGTCCCTGACCAGAGAAATGAAAGAGACAAGACCAATAATGTCCTAGAAAACAAGACCATGTTGTGGCATCAAAGACTGGGACATATTGGAGAAAAGGGCCTTTGAACACTACATGCTAAAGGTATGATTGAAGGTATGTCTAATTGCACTTTGGATTTTGATTTATGTGAAAATTGCATATATGGTAACTAGAATCTGGTAAGATTCTCATCTAGTGCTACAAGAGAAAATGGGATCTTAGAGTTGATACACAGTGATGTGTTTGGACCTATTATTGTTCCATCCCTAGGTAAGTCTATGTATTATGTTTCATTCATAGATGATTTATCAAGGAACACATGGATTTATTTTCTTAGAAATAAATCTTAGCTATTTGATAAATTTAAAGAGTTTAAGGCTTTGGTAGAAAATTAGACAGAGAATAAAATAAAGGTATTGAGGACAGATAATGGTAGAGAATTCTGTGGAAATGAATTCAAAGAATTATGTAAGAAGTGTGGTATATAAAGGAAGAAGACTACTCCATACACACCTCAACAAAATGGAGTTGCAGAAAGGATGAACATGACACTGATGGAAAAATCAAGGATCATGCACAGCGATGCCGAGTTAGAACAAGAATTCTGAGCAGAGGCAGTGCGTACAACATGTTACCTGATCAATCGATCACCTTCATCGGCGTTGGATGATAAAACTCCACACGAGGTATGGAATGGAAACAAACCCTCTCTTGAACATATTAGAGTGTTTGGTTGTGATGCTTATGTACATGTTCCTATAAGTTTTAATCTTTGGAACCCATAAACCAAGAAGACTGTTTACAGTCGAGATGTTGTTTTCAAAGAGGTAAAATATTTTTCCAAACAAGAATTCCTACCAAGGCTAGAAGAACCTGAGAAAATAGAGTTGGAGTTGGATGATGCAAAATATGAATCATTTGAAGAAGATGAAGTAGAATAAGAATAACCTCATACCCCAATATTGAGGAGATCAATGAAGGAAAGAAGGGAACCAGAGAGGTATAGTCCACTTGATTTTTGTTCTAATTTTTCTTTATCTATTACTGATGATGATCCTAGAACTGTCAGGGAAGCAGTGAATTCAGAGGATAGTAAACTATGGAAGAAGGCCATGGTTGAAGAAATGGATGCCTTGGATAATAATGAGGCATGGGATATATTTGAGTTTCCAGCTGGAAGAAAACATGTTGGTAGAAAATGGTTGTTTAAGAAGAAGTTTAATGCAGAAGGTAAAGTGGAGAAATACAAAGCTCGGTTACTAGAAAAAGGTTATTCCCAGGTAGAGGGAATTGACTTTGGTGAGATTTTTTCTCATGTTTCCAAGTTAACATCTATTATATTTATTTTATCTATTGATGTTGCTTTTGATCTTGAAGTGGAACAGATGGATGTGAAGACAAAATTCCTAAATGGGGATCTGGAAGAAAAAATACACATGAAGCAACCAGAAATCTTTGTAGTGAAGGGAAAGAAAGATCTTATTTGTAAGCTAAATAAGTCATTGTATGGTCTGAATCAATCACCTAGGATGTGGTACCAAAATTTTCACACATACATCCTTGGATTGGGATTTGTGAGAGAAAGGGATGATCACTGTGTATATTCCAAGTAGGTTGGTAATTACTTCATTTATGTAGTGTTGTATGTTGATGACATGTTGTTGGTAGGAAATAACATGGATGTTATCAAGGAGGTTAAATCATAACTATCCTCCAAATTTTACATGAAGGATCTCAGTTCTGCTAACTTGATTATGGGAATGGAGATTAAAAGAGATCATGCAAACATAAAACTTTGGTTGAATCAGAGAAAATATGTTGAGATGATATTGCAAAGGTTTAATATGCATGGAAGTAAACCAGTAAAGGTTCCTATTCCTATAGGCGTAAATTTATCGGCATGTCAGTGTACCAATACATAGGAAGAAGAAGAGGACATGTCCCATGTTTGGTACACCAATGTAGTTGGAAATTTGATGTATGCAATGGTCTGTACTAGACCGAACATTGCACATTCAATGGGAGTTTTGAGAAGGTATATGTCAAAACTAGGGAAAGAGCATTGGATAGCAATAAAGAGTGTCTTCAAGTATTTGTGTGGCACTACCAACTATGGATTGTGATACCAAGGAAGACTAGGTTTGGATAGAGTGGTGGACATACATGGCTTTGTCGATGCACACTAGGATGGAGATATGGATAATAGAATATCTACAAGTGGGTATGTGTTTAACCTATTTGGAGGAGCAATTAGTTGGATGAGAAAAAGACAGGATGTAGTGGCACTGTCAACTACAGAAGTTGAATACATGGAAGCCACTCATGTAAGAAAAGAAGTAGTATGGTTACAAAGATTGTGTTCAGGGGTTGTGTTGGTACAAAATGCAGTGAGATTAGATTGTGACAATCAGAGTGTAATCTTCCTGGAAAAGAACCCATCTTATCATTTGAAGACAAATCATATTGATATTCAGTATCACTTTGTGAGAGACATGGTTGAAGAAAACAAGGTGTTGCTGGAAAAGGTTGACACTTTGAAGAATGTTGCAGATTCATTGACAAAGTCTGTGAGCATAGAAAAGTTCTCTTGGTGTAGAGTAACAATGGGAATTGTTTCCCTAGATTGTTGACTATATAATCATGTGGACCCCTGTATGCAAAGAAAACAACAAGTGGGAGAATGTTGGGTATCTGTTATATTATTTGCATGTGTGTGTGTGGGTGTGTCAGATTCGAAAATTGCGTATGACGATCCCTGTAGTAGTGATCTTAGTGTCGTGTGTGTCAGGCGCTTCCTAGGGGGGTCCCAGGGGGGATAGGTATGGCCCCCCTGGTTACACACAACGTTCAGCTATGTGCGGTAGCCCAGAGCCGAAGGGGTTTGGGGCAGTGCCCCAAAATTTGTTTTTGGGTGTTTTTTGTTATTTTAACGGATTTTTCTATTTTTAACGATTTTCTAAATTAATCTCAGATTAAGGGATTAGAGTTTTGGTATATAAAGAATACCTAAAAACATTGTATATATATTGTATGGTGAATGGTGAAATTAATACAATGAAGCATTGAAACGTTTTCTCTCGGTTAAGAGTTTCCAGTATAAATCTTTGTGTACTATGTGTATGAGCCATTGATTAATTTATGTCTTTCTTAAGAATCTATATGCATTTCTTTACTTCATAGGTTTAAAACTTATAGGGGTCCCACCTACTAGTTAATTATTATTATTATAAATAAATAATAGATCTTAGAAATCATTTGCAAGTAGTAGTCATCATTATGATTTTAAGCGTCAAAAAACTGGTGAATCCACAAGGAAATTTGTTTCCGATAGATTAAGAAATCAAAATGTCTAGTTTCGCAGACCATGTGAACATTATATCAATGAAATAGACATCAGAATGAATATGCAATAGGGGGAAGTGAGGGGTTTAAAGCAAAAAATGATTGGAATTTTTGGAATAACTCATGGAAAGTGTTAAGTATGAGGGGGATTATCCATGTATGCATAATCATTTGATTAATAATAGTGAAATAATTAATGACTTCAAGGAGAAAAAMTTTCTGGTGTGATCTTTTGAATCTTGGAATGGAGGGAAAAAAYGGAAAGCATATTAGGGAATAAAACCAACTATCTTATCTAACAACAATTGAAGCAGATAACAATTTCAATGATGTCTTCAAGGGGAACATCATGACATTTGTATAACCTGATTTTTATTGATTAAAAATACTTGCAGAATAGCGTCATTGTGGCAAAACTGACCCAACAATTTATTTATGGCATGAAAAGAAGTAAAATAAAGAAATAAACAACAAAAATGAAACAATGAATTAAAATCAAAGAAAATAAACAAAACTATAATACAGAAAAAAATCCATACAGCATTTAAAATTCCAAGTTAGTTCCACATAGTGTTTTAAGTGGGAACCTTTATTGCTATAGAAAAATAATCGCTCTTACAAGTCCTTTCGGATATAGGAATTTGTGCCCAGGACCAAAGTGATCTTAAAATGACCCAACCATAACTTTTGGAACTTTTAATGCCTTCCTCTATCAACATGAGTTGAATCCCACAACAATACCTTCTCATTAACTTTAAATTTGAGAGCTTTGGCACTTTTATTGAAATATCTTTTAACAGTTTGTTGTCTTCTCTTTATATTATCTAAGGAAAACATCATTTTCTCCTCTAAACCCAAGAATGCATTCATTATTTGAGATATATTGTAAGAATTTAATTCTTCAACCTGTAGCATCAGCCTTAGAGATGAAAGTTCCAACTCGATAGGATGAATGGATTATTGACCATAGAAAAGTTGTAAAAGAGTACAACAAGTTCTCACCTTAGTGGTAGTGCGATCTTCCCAAAGGGCGTAAGTGAGGAAAGTGTGCTAGTGATGAGGCTTATCTTTAATGAGTCTCTTAATAATTCTAACCAGATTCTTGTTAGTAGAGTCAGTTTTCCCATTTCCTTAGGGATAATAAGCTCATGAGGTAAAAATTTTAACCCTCAGTTTAGTTAGAAATTGAGTCAACTTAGCATAAATAAAAGCGTGAATGTTGTCTGTAATAATTTCCAAAGGAAGGACAAATCTAGAAAAAATATTAGTCTCAAGGAAAGAAATCACGTGCTCATCCTGTGAATGCTTAAGTGGGACAACTTTAGTCCATTTCATAAAATAGTCTGTGGTTGTCAAGATTAAAACTTGCCCTGATGAAGATGGAGGATCAATAGGACCAATAAAGTCCAGACCCCATTTTGAAAAAGGAAAGTCAGGGAGGACATGTTGTAAAGCCATGGCAAAAAGACGTTCTTTCCCAACGAACTTCTAGCACTTGTCACAAGATCTTGAAAAATTATAAGAATCACAAAAGATTGAAGGCCAATAGTACCCTTTCCTGATAATTTTAAAAGCATTACTTTTAGCAGAAAAGTGACCTCCTACATGAATAATAGAATTTGAATATCCATGAGTCTCCTGTAATAATTTATGTGCTTCCTCATTATTCAGAAAATGAACATACCATTGGCATATATCCTAAACAAGAAGTATCCTAACATGAGATATCTCGAATATTCAAGACGAGGCCTTCTCCTTTGATGGGTATCTAAGTTATCTAGACATATTTGATTTTGCAATTAATACACCATATAATTGTACCATGGATGTTCAACGATAGGAAGGATTTGACTGTCAATATAAAATAGTGTTGACAAAGAGTTATCTTTTTCATCAATTTCTTCACTTTCTTCTACATGTTGAGCTAAGTGAAGGGATAAGTCATGTCCCTTAATGGTATTAGAAGTCACGATAGTTAAATCATGCTCCTGGATCTTGGAAAGATAATGTGAAATATTCCCTTAAACATAAGTCTATGAGAGAAAAAACTTGACAACAGGTAAATGGACTTTTACCAGTGTGTGCTTACCTAAGATAAAGTGGCGAAATTTTTCAACAACTTTTACAAGAGATAAAGCATGTTTTTCAATATAAGAATATTTAAATTCATCATATAACAAGCTTCGAATCATGTAAGATAATGGTTTCTTATTAACTTGGTCATCACATTGCATGAGGATAGCAGAAACGACTTCCTCTATCGCATTAGTATATATAATAAATTATTTCTCAAAATCCAACTTCAAAAAAATTGGTGTGGAACTAATTTCCTTATTGATCCTTACGAAATCATTTTGGACATCATCAATCCAAGAAAAGGAGTGATCTTTATTGAGAATATTTTGAATTGGTTTGACCATTACAACAAAATCAAGAAAAAACCTACTAACAAAGTTGATAATACCCATAAAGGCTTGAACCTCTTTTTTGGAAGTAGGAGTGGGAAGATTTAGGATAGCAACAATCCTTTCAGGATCTATTCTTATTCCTAAATCAAAGAAAATATGCCCAAGGATATTTCCATTGGTAACGTTGAATATAGACTTAGAATTGTTTAAAAAAATGCCAAATTTCGTACATCGCATGAGAACCTTTCTAAGATGACCAAAATGATCTTATCGGTTTCTTGAATACACAGTTAAGTCATCAAGATAAATATGAATAATTTTGTCGATCAAATCGTCAAAATCTATTTGCATAGCTCTTTGGAAATTTTAAATTGCATTAGATAAACCAAAAGGCATACGTTCATAAGAAAAAGTGCCCCAACATGTAATAAAAGTCCTTTTTACCTTGATCTAATTGTAACCAGAAAAATTGTCAAGTAAGGACACCATCCGTGACCCTGCAACTTGTTGCAAAATCATTTTCATATTATGGATGGGAAAATGGTATTTTATGCTAGCTCTGTTCAATGTTCGAAAGTAAACGCATAATCTGATATGACTAGTCATTTTCTGAACAAGAACCAAATTGGAAACCCACTCAGAATACTTTACAGGGAAAATAATCCCATCTTTCAAGAATTTTTCCAACTCCTTCCAAGTAGCTTCTTGCAGTGCAAGGTTAATGGGTCTTTGTGTTTTCCTAACCGGTTTTATTCCCTCCTTGAAAGGAATAGAATGTTGTATAAGAGTAGGATAAAGACCATGAAGATCCTCGTAATAGCAAGAAAAAACATCTTGAAATTCATGAAGTAACTCAGTGAACTTCAATTTTTCTTCATCGAAACATTGAGCACCTATCTTAACATTCTTTGGACATTCAGGTGTCCCAATGTTAAAGGAAATGGTGTCACCCACTTCCCTTTTTTATTCCTCTTATTTATTTTTTTCTTTGTTTCCTACATGACTTGATGAAAATGAACTTTCTAGAGGAGTCAAGCCCTTCGGAATTTTGTTATCTTCCATTGATATAATCTCCTTAGGATTATAAGGCTCATTTTGTATGAAAGCACAGATTCTCTCATCACTAGGGAATACTTTCCATGACTCTACATTTTCAAGGATATGACAATGATGGAAATATTGAAAGGTGCAATCAGGTCTTTGTGGCAAAAGGTGTCGAGTAGGAGAGGCTGAAAAAATAGCTAACATGTCATCCATTGAATTCAATTCCCTTTTAACATGAGTTTTGTTGAAACATAGAAAGTTCGAGATAAGCGCCCAAACATTTTGGGTGTAGTGTTTCATTAACTTGTTTCCAGGAGAATATATCTTATGTATAAGGTTTACAACAAGTTCAGATTCACCAAAAATTGTAAGGTGACCACAATCTAAATTATAGGCATTTTCAATGCCTAGTAGCAATGCTTCAAATTTGGTGACATTTTTTTTGCAAGCAAACGCTAACCTATAGAAAAAGTTATGAATTTTTCCTAGAGGAGAGTACCAGATAATAGCAACTCCATTTCCTTCATTTGAGCATGAACCATCAAAGTGCATATTCCACATCCCATCCTCTAGATCGATTTTTTCCAAGGTAGTGTTGTCCTCATCTACAAATATGGAATACACTCCTAGGTCCTGCTCAATATAATTCACATTAGGTTGTGGGACACTTTCTATATAAGGTGAAATACCTCCCTACCTTAGGACTATGATATTCTTCCCATTCCGAGGAACGGATAAGTTTGTCCCATCGAGTGAGAGGTATCCACCTATCAATTCTTGTCAATATCCTCCTAATATGATTGAATAATTACTCACTATCATGTTAGTTCCCTGAATATTAAGGGTTGTCCTTATTTCAGGATGCATGCACAAAACCAATGTCACATCCTTGATTTCACCTATGGTCGATTGTTGTAAACTATTATAAGAGAGAATTCTTCTGTCGTTTTCATTTGTACAAGACAAGCCTATCTCTTCCATAATAATTTTAATATTATCCAATTGAGTTGAGAATGTTATATTTGGAAGAGGGAAGAGGGGAAGGAGTTCCTTGACTATCAAGAGTTTTAGTAACTTGTATAGTAGGATCTAGTGAAGATGATATTGGGCTAGAAGAAGTGTGAGGAGGATCATATTTACCTTTCAGAGGATAGGATTTATTCCTAGTGTTTATGATCATGAAATCCTCTGGTTCTACAAAATATATAAAAACAATAGTATTTTTAGGCCTTTTACTAAATATTTTATTTCTGACACTCTTCTTTACCTCACAAGTACTTTCCTCATGGTGTTCCTCACAAACGTTACACCAACTGCAAGGCATGATGTCTTTAGGCTGAAATTTGTTTTCATTAGGATACCTAAAGGGTGGTGGAGAAGAAGATGAGGCTCCAGGGGTAAATGAATGGGCATTTCCATTTCTCTCATATGTTATCATTTGATCATTCATGTATTGTACAAGTTGTAAGAGGGCAGACATGTCTGTCTATTTAAATGAGTCTCCCTTAGGAAGACCTAATCTTTCAAGTTGTTTTTAATACTCTAAAAAAGTATGCAGAGCGGAACCAAGGTTGTCAATGGCCTTTTATTCAAGACTATGATGGTAGGGGGAAGGTATAGCCTTACATTAATGCATAAAAGCGGCTTGGTTCTGAGGGTGAATAAGTTCAGGAATTTGGTTATATAACTTGGTGAAATATAAGTTTGAAGACTTGATAGTCTCATCGTCTTTATAAGCAATGTTATTACACTCCTGTAATAGATCGATTGGGCTCCTAGACTGCACATAAGTAGATTTGAGCCAATAAACTAACTCCTCCCAATTGGAAAGAATATTGGGAGGAAGATCAAATAAATTGGCCTCTTCTTTCCCTTCAAGAGATTTAACAAATAGGCACATACAAGTGTCAATATCATTGGCTCCTATTTTGTGATAGGCATTAGAAAATTCCACCAAATGTTCATTCGTAGTGACCATGTTATTTCCTGAAAACCTAGGGAGATTCTCTTTGAATTTTGGAAGTGGACAAGTAGAAGGTGCTAGGTTCAGAGCAGAGGAAACATGCCACAGAGTAGTACTAGCATCTTCTTCAAATTGAAAGAGACGATACTTCTTTATGACCTTAGTGGGATTGGTGGTAGATTGGATAGGGATTGATGAATCTACATAATACCAATCACTGACAAGGCTGAAGTTTGAGATGAAGAAGCACCTCCAGAGCCACCACTAGATGCCATCCTGTAAATTATAGGTAAGGGAGAGAAAGATGAACTGGCTGAATCATACAAATTTCTCCTTAGAGTACTTTGCTGGGTTGACAAACCAATGTTTCTTCTTCCTATTTCAGAAATAGGGTTTATCTCAGGTGATAAACCTCTTCTTCTTCTAGAGATCTAAGGGTTTAAGGACATGAAAAGAATATCAAAACTTTAGGAAAAATAAATCTATGGTTGATTCCTAGGCTGTCTTTGCCACACTTCCCAATGTTCTCGAACACTTATATCTTTCTCAAACACTTCCCATGAGCATTCAATATCAACCTGAGTATTAGTAGTTTCTAAGATTGTATTGAAGAAGGTTAAATCAATGTTGGTCTAATATTTAAGACCGGGCTCAATATTGGGCTGCCTTGTAACATGTACAATCATGAAGGAAAGAAACAACCAAAGAATCAAAGCATAAATATAAATATATTCAATGATAATCAAGCATACAATCAACCAGATATATATGGAAGATCTCCCCAGTATGGTCTCCAAATAAATGTTGAGGAAAATATATGAGTTATCTTACTCAAGCATTTTTGAATYCTGCTTGGATAATACAAGATAGTCARAAATATCWMCCTATGTTTTATAGCCTCAAAAAAATGTATTTCCCAACCCACAAGTATTAATTACAAGGGATTAGGTTGATTTTTTTAAATGAAAAGATTGTTGCAAATATGAATTTTTTATATAATTTTCTGAAATTATACAGATTGCAGAAAGTAAATGTGGAGATCAAAAGAAAAAGTAACCAAGTCACAGATACAGACAGAAGAGATAGAATAGAACTCTTTATTTCATTCCAAGAAATAAAAAGTATCTTTCTCTTTACAAAATCCTTGTGAGGTCATCGACCAAGGTCAAACTTAGATATCCGCAATGAAAATCATACAAAAGGACTCTGACAAGAAGTAAAAATGGAACTTTAAAATTTGGATCATCTTGCCAGAGACTGTTGCCAACTTGACTCTGCACAATATCCTTTATTAGTTATGAAATATAATCCATAAATAGACAAGTATACACAGACTATCAAATATAGATCAACACCTATGAAACAAGCATCTGAATGATATGATTCAACTTTGAATATTTTTGTCTACAATAGGACCCTGCTGTCAAAAAGAGAAATAGGCCTTTAATGAATTGAAATATGAATGAAAACTAAACTATCTCATGAAAACAAATGAGAAAACCTTAGTATTTCTTTCTCCTTCTATTCTCCTGTTGTTCTTTCTTCTCATTTGGATTTTATGCATTCCAAATCAGTTGAGGTAGTTCAAATACATCATTTAGTTAAGTTAATTAAAATTAACTAATTTTAGTTTAGGGGAAGTAATAACAATAATAATAATTAAGGGTCTTTATTAAATAATAACTAAGTATGTGGGACCCCTTGTGACTCCCTTTTATTTCTTTACAAAATTAAACACAATTAGACAACCAATTAAACACATGCCTCCTTGTAGCTCCCATAAATATTTCCAAAATTGCAATATTAAATACCAAAAATAATTCAAATCATATCCAAAACATGTAATAATGACATTATCCCGAAAAAATATCTTGATGTCCAAAACTTTATGCAGTCCATTGTATTCAAAAAATCAACCATAACATGTAATATTTGCCATTTTGAGAAGCAATTCTTCTTATGTCACTTATGTCCCTTGAGGCTTTAGATTGATTCGAACCTTGAGGCTTAATCTCACTAATAACATGAGAACAATCGTCCATCATGTGCATAAGGGAGGACATTGATTTCGTTGAGTCATTTGAAGGAAATGAGGGGGAAGAAACACCTTTACCTTTGTCTTTCACATGGGGAGCCTCAGTTTTAAGTCATTTTCTAGCATGAGAGGACTAAACAGGTGAGTGTGTAGGGGTAATCTGAGCATTCAAGTTTATAGGTGGAGGAGGTGGAGGCAATGACTATTTTGGCTAGCCACGATGGTGGGAGACTGTTTGATGAGTAATCTCCTGCCATCCATCATTTTTGGGAACTTCGGGTTGCATAAATACATGAGGAGCATAGGGATACCAAGGATATTTTGGGGATGGAAAGGAGGCCTCTCTGGTATAGGATGAATTATCCCTTGCCCATTCCAATTGAAGAACCCATCTTGAAAAAGTTGGGTCAACTCATGAGGATCGACATTGAAATGAATTGAGAATATGGGCTTTCTAAGCCCTATGTTCCAGTTACCTCTTCCCCTATTGTTTCTTCCATGACTCCCTATGTTGAATAAAATCATCCTCTATGGACGAATTCATTAGCAACTAGCCCTTAGCATACCATACATGACATTCTCTTTATATGAAAGAAAATTTGGCTCAGAAATTGACATAAGACCCATGCAATTCAATCCATAATAATTTATTTAATAATTTCCAAATGAGCAGGGGGTGAAATAGGGTTCATGGGATATCTAGAGGGATTGTAATGAGAAAAAAAGTGGTAGCGTGTCAGGGAGTAAGAACACAATTACTGATCAACAATTCATTAAATAAATGACTGTGCAATCAATACCAAAATATATCATTTTTCATATATTTATGTGTCCTATATTTATCACTGTCATGCCGAGTTTTAATTTTATTTTATAGAACATGGCGTGTAAAAATGAAATTGGATTTGTTAGGGGGGTATAATGAGTGAAAAAGTGAGAATGTGAGAGGGAATAATACAGATATTGTTCATAAAAATAAATTAAATCAAACAACAACTATAACTCTATTATGATCACAATCCAATAAGCATACTCTTTTAAAACCAAAATCATTTAATTCTCCCTTAATTGCAGACATAATGCTTGTTGACTTCAATAAAAAGATAATTCAATTGCCCAAAATTCTTCAATTATATCAATATTTACATATTATACCATATCTATGAAACATTATATTAATATCATTGTCAATTCCACAATAACATCATAACCATTCGAGCCATAGTCCTTAATATTCCAATTCTAAACTTTCTCCCTTTTAAAACAAAATATAATATGCATTGTGATTCCAAACATCATATCCCATATTTATTTCTTAAAATCAAATACTAATAGACCCAGTATTAGCCACCAACAACCGACCTTCCAACACTAATTTACACAATCCACTTTCATGAAAACTCATAATCGGGCCCCGATTTAATCACACACAGGTCTTCAACAATATAATCGACACAAATTTTGATTCGAAAGAAAAATTCCATCAAAGAACATGTAACCATGATGTTCATGTTCATGTACATTAGACATGTACATACTTCCTTTAAAAATAATTACCCAATAATTGACAGAGCGCAAAAAAATGCTCGAGGAGAAACAGAAACAACTTGATCTCAGTAGAACCAATTCGTGCTTAATAAAATAGAACTAATATCACCCACATGTGCCTTTTAATGTTTAATAAGACCATGATTGTGTTAGGTTTTAACACAACAATGGAGGGACTAACAATAAATCGATCAAATGGAAAGTTCTCGGGGTCGTGGATACCCATGACCTCCTTTTTTTTCAAAGGAATTTAACACAGATATGTAATAACAGAGGCTCAATCAGGAGACGATAGTTGAAACTAGAGATATATCATGCTCCGTTTAAAAATTTGCAGAGAGGTAATGATATTTTCCTTAATCTTCGAAAACACAAAGAGCACATGACCCTTTTTCCTCTTAAAAGATGTTATCACCAAGAAGCAACCACAGGTAATCAAGACGAGTATTGGAAGAACAAAGAGCCTGTGCTCTTTTAAAATCACAACAGTTGTTTAACTTATAACCCAAAAACTTGATAGTGAGGTTAATCAACATAATAGTCAGCCACCTCCAATGAATAACGAGAGGGGTGAATTCTTATAAATATTGTGAAAAGAATTCCAGAGCACAACCTGTGGCCACTTGACACATATACAATATTCCATTCAAAATTCTAGGAAATACAAGGATTTAACTATGCAATGCTTTCATAAATAGTGACAGTGAAGTAAATTTCGTAACAAAAAATAGCTAGGGGCTCCACCAAACAAAATGAGAAAAATGCAACTCTCAATAGTTTCATTACAACCTAGAGGAACAAATCACAACAACGACCGAAACAAAAAGGGGGACATCAACTAATACCCAGACTGGTGGTAAAAAAAACCTGCACATTAAAAACTCAGATCTTGTCACACCATTGTCACAAATTTTCACAGAGAACCAGAATAAAACCCCAAGATTATGGACATGTTGTAAACCAATAACTAATGCACAGGCTTCACAAATAAATAAAATCCATTCCTTTCTTTTAAAACACCAACATTCCAGAGTATTCACAGAGAAAACCATAAGCACAACACTGATACAAAGTGAAACTCAAGAAAAACACAGACCTCATGCAATCGTGAGCCAACAAATTGATTCATAATACAAAGGGACCATCATGGATGGAAATTTAAGGAGCCATACCTAGAAAAGTCTCTTTCAGGGAAGAGTTGGATTGTGTTTTCCTTTCAAAACCTAAAATCGTAGAGCCTCCACAAACACCATAGCTGAAAAACCAAATGCAACTATGGCTAGGGTGACAGGCTCGAGGGTGGTTTGGAGTGACGTGTAGTAAATTCATGTCGCTTCCTCCCTCAAACCTATTCAATTCAATGTACAATCCAGACCATACACCATAACATCAACATTAATTCAACAACAATCCATTGCGATATCCATTTCATAGTGTGCTACACTAAGTCATGTCAAAAACATTTAACAACAATCGCATGTATAACGTTACCATATATGACTCACAACAATCCTTTAAACAAGCACTTAAGTATAGCATCAAGGTTATACACTTTGTTTTGTGTCAATCTATATACCTTAAGGTTCATATATAATCTCTTTTGCAATAACCTTAGGACTTATACATAGTTTTTTTTCTTTTTTTTTGTTCAAGATCCCATATCAACATGTTATCCTTTTTCATAAAATCATCTATAAGATCATTAATCAAGGTTTAATGCATAACATAACACCTGTAAAACAAAATAATCCTTATATCCATAGCACTGCCCTGTATTGTGAGTGACCATCAACAACATTTAGCAATAATAAATCAGCCAACCATGTCATAACGAATGAAACCAAGACTTGCATCATCAATTGTAGAAGACTCTGTATGCATAATTATAACAACAACAAACATATAAGCGTAACACATCCATCATAGCACCACTAGTCTACAAGGGGTTCCCACCTACTAGTTAATTATTATTATTATAAATAAATAATAGATCTTATCAATCATTTGTGAGCAGTATTCATCGTTGTTATTTTAAGTGTCAACACCTGGAGACTCCACCCAAGGGGCATTCCCTTTCCACCCTCCTTGATGATCTCATATTGAAGTTCATCTAGTGACTCCACCTTCCCAGAACCCCCCTTTCCCAAAAAATTTCCCCTTGGGAAATTCAAGCCTTCTAAAGTTTACCAAAGAAGACCTCCTCTCAAGTATCTCGTTGCTAAAACTTTGTTCCATAAATCCCTTCCCATTTCTCCAATGGCTCTCCCTTGGGAAAGAAACCTCTACAAACCCCTCAAAATGGCCAATATCCAAGGTTACCCTAACAAGATGCCGACATATGTCAACAAATGGTTTCCAAAGTTCCCAGGAAACAATGTGATAACTTCCGAAGACCAAATTTATGTCATGGGATGAGACATGGACAATGCAAGTATTTATCATGAAGACATGGTCATGAGACTATTTTCCTCATCATTGACTGAGCAGGCTCTTTATTGGTTCAAGGGACTCCCTGATAATCAGATCGTGACCTATGATGGCTTTTCCACCTTATTTAAAATCATATGGTCAAGAAAAGTAGATGGTGGGACACTTGCAACCCAGTTCAATCAAATAAAGAAAAAGGAGAATGAAATGGTAAGGGAATTCATTTCAAGATTTGACAGGTTGTACAATCAAATTCCAACAGACTATCGTCCTACAACATCATCGGTTTGTCTCCTTTACATGAATTCCTTTGAAGGGTAGTTTCAATACATTCTTAAAGATAAAAATACCAGATCATTAGAAGAAGCTAAAGATTTCAATATCGACATTGAAGAGAATCTCCTTGATTAAAAAATAGAACCTTTTATCCCTGTAGCAAGACAAAATCAAGGACTAAGGTTTCCAACAATAGTTCTCCTCATCCAATTGCTCTCCTGACCTAGAAGATAGACCAGTTGAATACTCAATTTGGTCAGGTGAGAAATCATCTTATGAACCATATGACTCTAGTGGAAATAAATAAATCTGCTCCTAGACCTCAGTTTACCAGAAAATAGAGAGATTCCACCGGTTGGAAACTAAGAACTCAACAAGAGGAAAAGGCCCAAAATACTTTGAAACTTGTTGGTACAGTCAATTTAGAGGATTGGTGTCTCCCATGCCAATATTTACATAGGGAAGATGAGTTCCTCCGACAAAATGAAAATTACCCTGACCATATAAACTTCATGATTTTCAATATCAAGGATGGAAAAGGCACTCAAGAACTGATCAGTGAAGCCATAAGAATAGGAGAAAGATAGGGGAGACTCTAGGCCTTAACTAATTTGACTGGTGATCAGAAGAAGAAACTAAAGAGGAGGGAAATTCTAGTCTACAGAAGGAAAAATGCTCCAGACCCTTCGTCATATCCTGATGCCTCTTCCAACCACAGAAAAGGTGGCTCCACCACCACCACTGCTGGTATGTGAGTTTCTTCATAAGCCAACTCCTGCAAATGAAATTCAGTTGAATATAGATTTTGCAAATATGTTTGGAAAACTGAATATGATGGTCCCAGTGACAGAGATGTGTAAGATCCCTTCTATGAAAAAGGAAATTTTGAGGATATTACAGGTACCAACATAGAAAGAGGATCCTCCTAGTGTACTAAAAAATATGTATCTCGATCGGCCAAAAGACAAGAACCCACCCTTCTATATCTCATTAGACATTAATGTCCTCCACTTGAACAATTGCATGCTTGATTCAGGGGCCTCAATAAATGTCATATCTTTGAAGATAATAAAACACCTTGGTTTAAAGACAACCTAACCTTATGTAAATGTATGTGGTATTGATTCCATAAGAGTTAATGTCTCAAGAGTATGTGAAGACATTGAAGTATTCTTGATAGACTTTCCACATATCAACAACCTCATGGATATATTGGTAATCGATGTCCTTGATGCCTGGGGGATGCTCTTGTCAAGAACCTGGTCCTCAACTCTTGTAGGTTTCCTTAGTATGAAATTTATGCATGCATATATTCCCATGGGAA
Source organism: Picea glauca (assembly GCA_000966675.3). Taxonomy (NCBI): domain Eukaryota; kingdom Viridiplantae; phylum Streptophyta; class Pinopsida; order Pinales; family Pinaceae; genus Picea; species Picea glauca. The sequence goes on along the minus strand of JZKD02S2101313.1, from coordinate 117,457 downwards.
ATGGAACGTATGAGATCTTTCATAATAGGGAGAAGAAAGATACACATGTGATGAATATGAGAGGGGCCAGAAATGCCAGTGAACACTAACATGATATACCTCCACATATTTTTTAGTATGATCCATCTGCATTACCCTTCATATAGAAAGATGTAGTGGAAATGTTTCTACCATGGACAGATAAAAAGAAGGTTGGACAATATCATAATAAGGATCCATAATTTATTCATATTATACAAATGGAAGATGAGAAAAGTAAATAAATAGTTAAAAATACCATCCACACAGATCCGTCATACGATGAGAATACACCTTGATCTGATTTTAATGAACAAAATTGTGTTCTCATGTGGGACAAAAGAAAGGGCAGGCCCATATATGCACATAAATACAATAACTCATGTCTTGTCCCTTACATCATTATAAATAATTATGACGAAGAAAATTACTATCTGACAACATTAGAAGAAAGAAAGATGCCACTACTAGTAGGTGGGTCTCTTCTCCAACCTCACATCTAGATCACATGACTTCTTTAGGGCCCATGCCCCAAGTAAGTAAGTAAGTAATTTTGATTCCCTGCATTTGCATCTTGATTGATCATATTTGTTTAGGTTCATATAATTTTCAGTCTACTCTATTTGCATATTGATTTCATGCTTACTTTATGTTTTATTGAAAAACTGTCAAAATTTTCTTTTCCTATCTTGATTGACTTGGATTATGATTGTATGAGAACAAGGATGAGTAGGCCATCCTACACTTTAAATTTTGATGTTTACTTGTAGTCACAGGTATACCAGGAGATGTTTTGGTTCTCATGCACTCTATGATGAGCACATGCCCCCAAGTAGGAGCCATATGTTATCCCCATTTTGTGGATAACTAAGAAGATGATGTCTCGAGGCCCTCAGGTAGATATGGAGTGTCGAGAGACTACATGACCACCAATATGCTTTGCATAGATGGAAAACCCACTCACCACCACATATGGTCACAAGTTTGCATATGGCATCCACCACACCAGTTGGCTTTCGGAAGGTAGTGGGCCTTTCTCCATGAGGTACAAGTTAGTATTATGGTAAGCATCATTTCAATACCTAAGCCATATGATTATGTTTTATCTTATATTTCTCTAGATTTCATTATATGTGCTTGGACATTATGCCTTTTTCCCTACTTCACCTTGGCAGTTGACACTGCACCCTAGTAAGTGGTCTTTTTTGGGAATGAGCTTGCTACTGGGAAATCCCTTAATGATCCATCATACCATTCTCAACCATACTTACCATTTTCCATTATTTTCCCCCTTCATTCCTTATCTCTTGGGATTTTAGGGTGTATTGACCCAAGAAGGGGTTGTCCCTCATTGTATGGGAAGAAGGGGCTAAAGGCCCAGAGGGGTCGACATTGGGTAAAATATAAAAGCCATATATGGACCTTCCATATGCTTCACCCAGGGATCACCCAAAAAATTAATAAAACACTTATCTTTGAATAAAAGGGGACCCATAATATAACAAAGAAATTACTGAAAGGTAGATTGAAGGATACGAGGTATCATCATGAGCTGACCTATCACATCCATGGATATCTAGTGGTATGACATTGTCATTATCTGGTCACCAAACCAAAGCAGTGACTCTCAATTGCATGGCTAAGATAAGGGGGGCCTCATCATGAGCCAACCTTCTTATTTCCATTAGGAATTTGTGGGTGACATTGCCACCATATGGTCACCACGCTAGGACAGTGGCCTTCAACCTCTCCTTTTGCTAAAGAAAATACAAATAAATAAATATAAAAGGGAAATGATGGGCTTGGAAAAAGTGCATTGCGGATGAAGGTACCACACACCCTCTACAAAGGCACCCATGAATGAGACGCTACTACCCCTAGTATGTCATGAGCCCTATGCCCATTGATTATTGACCCCATCCACCTCATACACCTTACATGGCTTAGAGAGGGACATCTTTGAGGCTCTCCTTGTCCTAAGGAAAGATCTACCCAATAGGACACCTCCTCAACCCTCCCATACTTATGCTTGACAAGTCACATAATGTCTTTGAGCTATTAATTGTTTGATATAGTAATATTTGATCCACATGCTTAGATGTCTTATTTATTAATTGTATCCACTTATCATGATGTTATGACTTGAGATCCTTGGAGGGTGTGTCCATTTTCTTTTGCAGGACTTAGCTAGTGGACAGTTTTGAGAGAACAAGCCTAACTTGGGCTTCCATGGGGCTACAATCCCACAGGTTAGATGTCAAGGACCCACATTCCATATGAGAGAGATATGAATTGGATGAACTTGATGATGACTTGGATGACCTATCCCACCCATTTCTTGCCAAATGATTTTCCCAGGAGGGGAAAAGAATCCCATTTTTAAGCATGAGGTCATGACTATGGGGGCTAAGTCTTGGTGGTGAGGTGCCACCTTTTCACTTGGATGTTTTGAGGAGAAGAGGGTTTTCACCATGATGATATCACTTAGATGCTTGACACATGGCCTTGGGAGGCCCTTCCATTATTTTCCAACACCAACGACCTCCTCAAAGTGACAAAACATCCCCTCAAGGAGTGACATCATCCTAGATTAGGGTTTAATTTGTGCAAAAGATGCAATTTTAAGTCAATTGTTTAATATTATTGTGTTAATGGAGAAAGATTAGGGTTTTTGACCCCTAATCTTGTGTTTTACTCCTTATTTTGTGGACAAGCCATGTTGGCTGATTTTTTTATAAATAGATATTATAAGATCTCATTTTGAGTCCTAACTCCCCACTTGTGAGAGGCTTTAGTATGAAATTTTCGGCCTCCTTAGCTATTTTATCTCTTGTGCACTTTTCTTATGGCTAAGTTTATGAATGGTTGATGGAGAAAGGCCTAAAGCTAGCTTTAGATGATGCTTTCTATCTCTTGTGGTGAATTCTCATAGAATTCTTCTTGATATTGGTATGGTTTTTACTCTCTTTCTATCATTTATTTAAATTCAAGTTGGGTTATGTTAGGAGCTATGTGGGAAGTATAAGGGCATACACCCCCACCATAGTTGTAGTGTCCCCAAGGCTGAACCCTGTTGTAAATCATGTTCTGAAAGGAATTGTGATTATTTTTTATAGGCTGGTGAGCCAAGTTTTTATAAGCTGGTGGCTTATGTGTTTGTTAGGACAGGGAGCCTAAGTGTTCAAGGACAGGAGCTTTCTATTGTATATGTAATCATGCAGAACAATTAATAAAAATTTGTAAACACCACCAGGTGTAGACCGACCACGATGAATGAGTGATGGGGGACTGAGCTTCCACAGAGAAGGCAAGGGATTAGGGGCTGGAAGGTGGGAAAAGGGGCTAAGTGTTAAGCCTAGGGGGCTTCAGCCTTGGGAATAATATTTTAATATTATTCCAAAAAGGCATGAGCATTTCATGTTTTATCCTAAGTTCCTAACCATGAGGAAGGTGATGCGTGCTGGGTAAACACATGTAGTTCCCAGGGCGACAAGTGTCAGCCCTGACCCATGCAATAAAATGGTGAAGATGAGACATGATGGGGTTCTCCTCCATTCCACCTGATGGCCTGAGTGCATATGGCCTCTGAGCAGTACGACAGAGCCAACCTCTGTAGAAAAACCTCATACATCTTCTGAATTGAAAAACATGTGTTCGTCTGCAGAATCTGTGTGCATCCTCTGTCTGAAATGGAGCATGTGCATGAAGCCTCTATCCCGAAGCTATGACCATGAGACCCATTTTCCATCGCCGAACCAGTTTGAGGAATCATGTGTCTTTATTCTGTGGGTTGTTGCAGCCACACAGTGATGGATTGCATATGTCTTGTGACTAGTTTCAAAACACTCTCTCTAGGTGAGAGTGGTGTTGAGGTTGGATGAACATGTGGTTTGGCCTGTGAGCGTCTCTCTCTAGGTGACAAAGTGCACAGAGGAAGGAGATGACTCCTGGAAGGAACCCTGTAGCTACCATAGAGACCGAAGACTTCCGGTCTGGTCTATTACTGTAACCCAAGGCAAGGGAGGTTATCAGCCAAAGGACTGTCTAGGTGACAGAGAAGGTGTATACTTCTGGGGTGGAACAGGCATGTGGGGAATGAGGGCCTGTGGGCAGTGAGCAAGAGTGGTTCCTGGGAGAGAATCCATTCCTTGTCGTTGTGTGTTGTTTTCCCTATAACCTTAGCCTAGCCTAGGATTCCTTTTCTATGGGTGGAGCTTAGTCCCAACTCAGGGGTGACCCACTGCTGAGCTAGTGAGTAGTGCGGTCTAAGGCTGGGAGGTTCGTGGAAGGCCTGCACTTGGTTGGTGGAACCTACCATTGTTCAAATATAAGTACCAGATGATGCTTTAATTATGTTTCTATATCACTATGTATTATAATCATCATGTATTCCGTTGTGTTTATGAATTGATGTTAAATAGTAATGATTGTTGATTATGGCAGTAAATCATATGATTAATCTGTGTTGAATTTGTTTAACTTGTTTTGAATGCATGTGATTAATTGTGAGTGAGAATGTTGTTATTTCTCATAGTAACACCTACACAGTAGTGAGTGAAAAGTGGTGCTACAACCTTGTATTAGAGGCAAGGTTTCGACACTGAGCCTGGATGGGCCAGTTGAGTGGTCTTTAGACCGGGGGTGTGGGGAGAAATTGTATCTGGAGGATCAATTTCAAACCCTGGCAAGCTCAAGAGGTATAGCGGTGTGTGAAACTGTAACCGGTGTGGTCTATGGCCACAGGAAGAGAGGAATCCACACCAACAGTACTGGAGGAGCCTTAGGATCTATTCAGGAGGGAAATGGTGAACCTTCGTGACCCTGGATCAGGAAAACATGTGCAGGGTTTAAAAACCCGTTCCGAGATGCACATGAACCTGGGAATCGCGATACGCAAATTCCCAAAAACCCAAAAACCATGAAGATCTATGCGGTAGATATGGGAGGAAGACTTGACCATCAGATCTGGTGGAGTCGTGCTTGGGTTAGTCGTGAAACCTTTCGAATTTTGCAAAATCGGAATTTCAGAAGTCAGGGAATTGGAAAGGAGAGTGAAACGGGAATTCACAAGTACCGAAACCCCAAAACCTGAAGTCTCGAAGTCCCAAAAACCCGAAAACTAAAATGTCAAAATGATTTGTGTTGTTGATCTAAGGAGGGGACCTGACCGTTGGATTCCTTGCTTGGAATGGATGTGGGCACATGAATGAGTACCATGTGCCAGGGAGTCAAGAAGACAGGCGAGAGTGGTGGGACCCTAATGACGTCACTGAAGGTGATGAGGATCCTCTGAAACACACCATGTGCCACTATGGTAGAGGGTGACAGCTGTGTTGTAGGCCCCTAGAATAAGGTAAATCAGAATTTCAAAAGTTGGGGGTTGGAAAGCAGAGTGAAACAGGAATTCTCAATTACCGAAACCCCGAAACCCAAAGTCCCGAAAGTCCCAAAATACCGAAAATTGAAGTTCCGAGAGAAAGGACACCGAAAATTTTGGAATTCGAGAATTAAGGCGACAAGAGTGAGAGTCGCTACATCCTGAATTACTGGTTACAAAATCCCGAAAGGATCTGGACCATTAGATCCAACTCATCGAGGATCGTTGGATCACGTATAAGAAACTGTGTATTGGATTTCAGGGATAGGAGAGACAAGAGGTTGGAAGTCACTGCATAATGAATTCCCAGGTGCTGAAAACCCAAAGTCCCGAGTACCGAAAACCCAAAGGCCCAAAAGCCCCGAAATACCGAAAACTGAAGTTTCGAAAACCCGAAAATTGCAAAGCCGAACGAGAGCTCAAAAATCTTATTTGAATCGAAATGTCTTTTTTTCTTGTTTGTATTGGCTTATAAATGTTGTGGATTGTTCATGAAGGTTTAATGGCCTGACAAACTTCGAATTGAATTGCACAGTGTGTGTGCAGATTTCAATGAGGGTCAGGACTCCAGTTAACCAACGCCGAGTATGGAATGGGAAAAGGTGCAGATTGCCTCCGAAACAGAAGATGAACGGGAAGGAAAGGATATCAATGTGGAAGTGGAAGGATAAAACTCCAATGGGGATGGAAAAGAGAAGGATAAGGAAGGAAACATAATGAAAATCATTGAAGGATTGCAAAGAGATGCTCAGGCTTGCCGAGTTGATATCCGAAAGCTCATGAAAGTCAGGGATCCACAGGGTGAATTAAACTTAAAATTGTTGAAGAGCCTAGAAATAATAGAGAGGAAACTCGAGAAGGGAAGAGACTTAAGTAAGACAGAGAGTCACAGAATATTTGGGAGAAGAAGGAGATCAAGAAGCATCAAGACTCCCGAGAGGAGAAGGAGATCGAGGAGTGGTACCCAACATCTTAGTCGCTCCCAAAGACATTCCATTAGGGGAACACGCGGCAGTTCAAGCTCATCTCCTACCAAAAAACACTGGAAATCTGGAAGAGATGAATTGAAAGGGTAAATCAACAAGATTAAACTGCCTACGTTCGATGGTGAACATAGGAAGGAAGAAGATGTTGAAACATGGTTGTTGGGTATGAAGAAATACTTCCAACTGTAGAATTATTCTTCCCATGCAGAAGGAAGAATTTCAATGTACCAGCTGAAAGGAAAAGAATCCATGTGGTGGGATCAATTGGTGCAGGTGCGACACATCAGAGAGAAAGAGGTCACGTGGAAGGAGTTTAAGAGGAATTTTGAGAAGAAATACCTGACCAAAAGATACTATGATAGAAGGATGAAGGAGTTCTTCGAACTCAAGTTGGGAAGCATGAACATTGATGAGTATGAACAAAGTTTTCTGGAACTACTAAAGTATGTTCTGTTCATCAAAGATGAGGCTGTCAAAATTTAGAGGTATCTGAGTGGACTACCACCTTCCATTGGTGACAAGATTCAATATGACGATCCTAAGACCATGGAAGAAACCATAAGAAGGGAAAAATTCTTATACGAACAACAAAGAGAAAAGCCTACCTTTTGGAAGGCTTGGGATGACCAAAAGAGGTTTAAGAAAGAACAGAGGCATAAAGGAAACAAGCCTCCCTTTTTCAGGAACAGTCCTTGGGGATAGTCATCTTTTAGAGAGCCCAAGAAAGTTGAAGGGAGTGAGAAAATGCCAAGACCAGCACCTATGGAGTGTTGGGGCTGTAATGAGAATCATAGGTACAGAGGCTACCCCCACAAAAAAGATAAAGCGAGAACTGTCCATACTATTCAGCAAGCTGAAATAGTGGAGGATATGGGCAGCAAAATGCCAAGGAACTACGCAGCCCTAGACAACAAGCAAGCAGAATTTCAATCTCACATGATTGAAGTGGAAGGTACGATAAAAAATCGACCACTTGTTATTTTAATTGATTCTAGGGCTAGCCATAGTTAAATAGATCCTATAGTGGTGGACATTTTGCATCTAATGAGAAGAAAACATGAGAAGTCTTGGTTAGTGCAGTTGGCCACAGGGACCAAGAGGAAGGTCATTGAATTGGTTAAGTCCTATTCAGTGGACATGAAAGGATTGAGCACTAAGGTTGAATTGAATATTTTGTCTTTAGGATCTTACGACTACTTAATTGGGATGGACTGGTTGGACCAGCACCATGCCCTTTTGGACTGTCATAACAAGAGGTTTACATGTCTGGATGAAGAGGGAAATCGAAAAACAGTCCAAGGAATTCCCAGAGATGTGGCTATCAGAGAAATCTCAGACATGTAGTTGAAGAAGTGCTACAAGAAGGGTCGTCAATTATTTGCAGCTCGGGTGGAAGGAGCATCCCGAGATGTAGTCTCGAATCTGGAAGACCATGAGGTACTCAAAGAGTTCAAGGACATATTTTAGGAGGTACCTGGACTACCTCTGAAGAGGGACATCGATTTTTCTATAAATTTGATGCCTGGAGCAGCTCCAGTTTCGAAGGCTCCTTATAGAATGAGTACGCCAGAGATGAAAGAGTTGCAATTGTAGCTCAAATAGCTACTAAAGAAGGGATACATTCACCCCAACATGTCACCATGGGGTGCCCCGATCCTATTCATGAAGAAGAAAGATGGGACGTTGAGGCTGTGCATTGATTTCCGGCAGTTGAATAAGGTAACGGTCAAGAACAAGTATCCTCTACCAAGGATCGATGATCTTTTTGATCAGTTGAAGGATGAAAACATATTTTCAAAAATAGATCTCTGATCAGGATATCACCAAATAATAATAAATGATGAGGACATCAGCAAGACCGCCTTTAGAACAAGGTACGGTCATTATGAGTTCACGGTAGTGTCGTTTGGGCTGTCCAACGTGCCTGATGTTTTCATGTGCTTAATGAATGGAGTGTTCAGAGATTATTTGGACAAGTTTGTCATAGTCTTCCTGGACGATATCTTGGTGTATTCCAAGATAGAGGAAGAACATGAGAAACACTTGAGAATGGTGTTGCAGGTGTTGAGAGAACACCAGTTGTATGAAAAACTGAGCAAGTGCTCATTTTATCAAAGCCAGATTCATTACTTGGGGCACATTATATCGAAGGAAGGGATCATTGTGGATCCTAAAAAGGTTAAGGCCATTCGAGAATGGTCAGCGCCAAGGAATGTGGAAGAAGTTATATATTTTATGGGTCTGGAAGGCTACTATAGAAGGTTTATAGCCAGATTCTCAAGGATAGCTCATTCTATCACTTCCTTGCAAAGGAAGGAGAAGAAGTTCCGGTGCACTGAAGAATGTGAGAGAAGCTTCCAACGATTGAAGTAGCTGCTAACCAACGCTCCAATCCTGAATATTCTAGATCCAAATAAGGATTACATAGTGTGCACATATGCGTGTAAGGAAGGGTTGGGAGGAGTTCTCATCCAAGAGGGGTTTGTAGTTTCTTATGAGTCCCCAAAGTTGAAGGAGAATGATAGGAATTATGCCACTCATGATTTAGAGATGGAAAAAACCATCCACGCCTTGAGGAAATGGAGACATTACCTCATGGGCAAGATATTCGAGTTGAGAATAGACCATAACGGTCTGAAGTATTTATTTGATCAGTCGACTTTAAATGCCAGGAAAATCAGATGGTTGGAGTTTCTATGCAAATATGACTTTGATATCAAGCATATCAAAGGGAAAGAAAATAAGGTGGTTGATGCACTCAACAAAAAAGTGCACGAATTACATGCTCCATCCATTAGCATGTACAGGACTGAGATTAAAGACAGAATTCTGGAAGCTGCAAATGTTGATTTGCAGTACAAAGGTTTAGTAGAAAAGCTACAGTAGCGTGAGAGACAACAGACCAAGGAAAGTTACACCTTGGGAACTGATGGATTACCTATGTATAGAAACAAAGTTTATGTACCCAATGTCCGAGATTTGAAGCTAGCAATTCTAAAAGAAATGCATAACGTGGCTTATGTCGGACATCCCGGATATCAGAAAAATGTGGCAGCAGTCAAAATCCATTACTTTTGGCTGGGTCTGAAGAAGCAAATCATTGAATACATCACCAAATGTATGGAGTGCCAGAAGGTTAAGGCTAAGCATAGGCACCCAGAAGGGTTGTTGCAGCCTTTACCCATTCCTGAATGGAAATGGGACGTGGTAACAATGGATTTTATCACTGGACTACCTAGAACAAGCAAGCAACATGATTCAATCATGGTGGTGGTG
>JZKD02S2101313.1:90393-107750 GCA_000966675.3 Picea glauca | reverse complement strand
ACAAGCAAGCAACATGATTCAATCATGGTGGTGGTGGAAAAGCTTACTAAAGCTGCCCATTTTATTCCACTGAAAACCACCCACAGGGAAGTTGATGTTGCTAATATCTTTTTAAAAGAAGTTGCACGCTTGCACGAAATTCCTAAGACAATTGTGTTTGATAGGGACCCAGAATTCACTTCAAATTTATGGAAAGGACTATTCAAAAGATTCAAAACAAATCTGAACTTTAGTACAGCGTATCATCTTGAGTCTGATGGTCAGACAGAGAGGGTGAACAGGGTAATAGAAGACATACTGAGAATGTATGTGATGGATAAACCATCAAGGTGGGAAGACTACTTGCATTTGGTAGAATTTGCCTACAATAATGGTTATCATGCATCATTGAAGATGAGCCCATTCGAAGAACTTTATGGAAGAAAGTGCAACACTCTAGTGAGTTGGGATAATCCAGCTAATAGAGCAGTAGTTGGGCCTGAGCTGCTCAAAGAGATGGAAGACCAAATGATAAGAATTAAATAGAATTTAAAAGTTGCCCAGAATAGGTAGAAAAGTTACGCTGATAGTAACAGAACCCACAGAGAATTCAAAGTGGGTGACCATGTTTTCCTGAAAGTGAAAACTAACAAGAGTTCCCTGAAGCTGGGAAGTTGCGCCAAGTTGGCAACAAGATTTAGTGGGCCATTTGAGATCCTAGAAAGGATTGGGCCAGTTGCATACATGTTTGCATTACCTGCATCTATGACTGTACATAATGTGTTTCATGTTGCACTACTTAAGAAATATGTACCTGATGCTAATCATGTTATTGATTGGAATGTGATTCAGGTGGAACCAAAAGGTGTCCTACACTGCATCATGTGCACATATTGGAAAGGAAAAGAAAACAGCTCCGGAATCGAGCTATAGAGCTTGTAAAGGTCCAGTGGACCTCATACGGTCCTGAGGACGCGACATGGGAGCATGCAGATGCTATGTGGGAAAAGTACCTGCATCTTTTTGAAAATTTTGAAATTCTTGCAGAGTCAGTGTAAGTTGCATTGAGGACAATGCAGAAATAAGGGGAGGGGGATTGTAGTGTCCCCAAGGCCGAGCCCTATTGTAAATCATGTTCTGAAAGGAATTGTAATTATTTTTTATAGGTTGGTGAGCCTAGTTATTATAGGTTGGTGGCTTATGTGTTTGTTAGGCCAGGGAGCCTAAGTGTTGAAGGCCAAGAGCCTGCTGTTGTATATGTAATCATGTAGAAAAATTAATAAAAATTTGTAAACACCGTCAGGTGCAGACCGACCCCAATGAATGATTGATGGGGGACTGATCTTCCACAGATAAGACAAGGGATTAGGGGCTGGAAGGTGGGAAAAGGGGCTATGTGTTAATACTGGGGGGCTTCAGCCTTGGGAATAATATTTTAATATTATTCCAAAAAGGCATGAACATTTCATGTTTTATCCTAAGTTCCTAACCATGAGGAAGGTGATGTGTGTTGGGTAAATGCATGCAGTTTCCAAAGAGACAAGTGTCAGCCCCGACCCATGCAATAAAATGGCAAAGATGAGATGTGATGGGGTTCTCCTCCATTCCACCCAACGCCCTGAGTGCGTACAACCTCTGAGCAGTACGACGGACCCAACCTCTATAGAAAAACCCCGTACATCTTCTGAATTGAAAAACCTGTGTTCATCTGGAGAATCTATGCGCATCCTCTGTCTGAAAATGGAGCCTGTGCGTGAAGCCTCTATCCCAAATTCGTGACCGTGAGACCCATTTGCCATCGCCGAACCAGTTTGAGGAAGCCTGTGTCTGTATTTCGTGGGTTGTTGCATCCCCCCAGTGCTGGATTGTGTATGGATTGTGACCAGTTGTGAAACACTCTCTCCAGGCGAGAGTGGTGTTGAGGTTGGATGAAAAGGTGGTTTGGCCTGTGAGTGTCTCTCTCTAGGTGAGAGAGTGCACAGAGGAAGGAGAGGACTCCTGGAAGGAACCATGTAGCTACCACAGAGACCAGAGACTTCCGGTCCAATTTGTTGTTGTAACCCAAGGCAAGGGAGGTTAGCAGTCGAAGGACTATCCATGTGACAGAGAAGGTGTATACTCCTGGGGTGAAACAGGCATGTGGGGAATGAGGGTCTGTGGACAGTGAGCGTGATTGGTTCCTGGGAGAGAATCCCTTCCTTGTGGTTGTGTGTTGTTTTCCCTGTAACCTTAGCGTAGCCTAGGATTCCTTGTCTCAGGGTGGAGCTTAGTCCCAGCTCAGGGGTGACCCACTGCTGAGTTAATGAGCAGTGCGGTCTAAGGCTGGGAGGTTCGTGGAAGGCCTACACTTGGTTGGTGGAATCTACCATTATTCAAAGATAAGTACCAGATGATGCTTTAATTATGTTTCTGTATCACTGTGTATTATAATCATCATGTATTCCGTTGTGTATATGAATTGATGTTAAATAGTATTGATTGTTGATTATGGCAGTAAATTGTATGATTACTCTGTGTTGAATGTGTTTGACTTGTTTTGAATGAATGTCATTAATTGTGAGTGAGAATGTTGTTATTCCGCGTAGTAACACCTACACAGTAGTGAGTGAAAAGTGGTGCTACAATAGTCTTCACCATTTTTTCTTTCTTCATCTCATTAATTAAGGTTTTTCTAAGAGAAGTGTTAGCACTAAGAGTCACACTTAGACTGTTGTAAGTGAAATCCCAACACCCATCAGAAAATAAATGGATTAAATGGTTTGATAAGTTGGATCAACAAGACTAGGAAAGAAAGGGAGAGGGAAACAAAATGTCTACTGAGGCATTCCATTGCGCATCGAGTCATAACATCCTACAAATCAAAGGAAATCAAATTGTATATCAGACAAAGAGATATATAATGATGAGTAGAAGCATCATGAATATGAAAAAAGGAAGAACATACATTATACAAATATACTTTCTACAATAGATAAATATTTGATTCGACAATGAACACTAATTTAATGGGCAAGCTACATTAGATCCTCTATTGTTCATGAATCCATCAATCAATGGCAGCCATGATCTTCAAAACCTGCAATATGTTCAAGCAAGAAGATAACAAAGAAATGGGAAAATAAAGAATCTAATCTGATAACAGCTCTGATGAATATTTAATGGCAGAAAATGTCATTACAAGCAGGCCCTCAGGCTTACAAATGAACAACTAAAACTGCTCCTCCAACTCTCTCCTCTCTTAGCTCATGAATCCAACCTTTTTCTCATCAAAAACCCTTTCATTTATAGTGAATAATCTCTATACACCCTAAGGAGTTAGAAACCAATGAAGTAGATAGGATCCTCCTCCATTTAGGAGTCTTGTTACAAAAGATTCCAACAAAAGCCTAACAAATTCCTATTTTGGGGGGATTTTGGCTATGATGATAAATTACTTTTGAAACTAGTCATCCTGATTGATCTGGAGATGGAACACATGTCCCTTATTTCCAAAAAACTCCTAATATACCATTCAAACCTTCCTTGATAGGTGGAAACCTCCCAACAAGGAGAATATCCAATCAACTATGAAAAATACAGAGTTTGCAGCACATTTCGTAGTGCACTTGTGTTTTAATTGTCTCTCTCAAATGCCAAGATGGATTAGTCTAAAATTTGGTCAGCAAGTGAAAAAGGATATCATCTTCCTCCACAAAATATTTCAAAGAAACCCACATGACCGTTTTGGATTTATGATCAAATTCCTAAACTTAGCTGCTACAGGAAATTGCGCGGTGAATTTTGTAGTACCTGACTGTGTAGATCATTTCGCAATGCCATGTGCTAGGAACTGTCCTGTAGCTATCGGATTTGTGCACTTTGAGCCAAATATACCCAAAAACCTTTTCCAAAGGTATATAATCATGTATAATCCTCCAAATAGGGTGTTTGAATGAAAAATCAAGTATAAACATAATACTTCCCACCAAAACTTCAAAATGCAAGGATAAACACCTTCAAAATTTATATTCTTTCAGCCACTTCATTTCAAATCCTGAGTCTGGTACTTCTTCTGGTTGTAGCTAGAGTGAATAAATTGATATTTCTTTGGGCTAATTCATCTTTGAAAGGTTGCAACTCCAGCTTAAACTTTTTGATCTGAGATTGTAAATCTCTGTTCTATTTGTATAAATCCTTAAGCTCCCTATTTGACTTCTGAGGTTATGAAAGGGAAACTGATGGTTAAGAAATGGAAGAAAACCCTCCAGGAAAATGGATATGCAAGGAGGAAGCAACTTCCAAATATTTAAGCTAATAATTCACCATCATGCAAGGTCATCACCATGTTAAAGAGTGAGGCTCTTTAGATTTTCAACATAGACAGATTTTAGACTTGGAATAACAATTTAAAATATAAAATAATTCAGTTGATACAAGACATATAATCATGGGATAAATATGTTGGGTTTTATGCACAGGTTGGCAACATTGGAAGAGGGGATCCGTAGCACAATTTGTAGCAGATTTCGTAGTATAACAACAAGGGCGAAGAAAGAGATAGGCACAATGGATCTGACATCAGTATTTTCTCAATTGTGATAGAAGAGGATGAAAATACTGCAGATAAGCTGAGAATTTGGTGATAACAAAGGTAAATAGGTATGTTGGGAATGTAGATCCTCAATTCGTAGTGCCCAGGAAAAGATAAATAAGAACAACCTTAATCTAATCTTCAACAGATCTCTAAAAAATCAAGGAGTGTCTCAACGTCATGGCTTAACCGTAGATATGCTTCATATTTTATGAAACCACCTTCAACAACTCTAACTTCCAATAACCCTCTACCATCCAGTCCGCAACAAATTCCACAACACCTATCCAAACTAGGAGAAAATTTGAAGTCTTTAAGAAAATAGTTAGACAACCTTAAATGACTAAATCCAAAATTATTTCCTTTAAATCATGGATATTGAAAAAAATGATATCGGTTGAAACAAGCCTCATAAGTGCAATAATTTTAATGAGGGAAGATGTACTCAATATGCGCTATGAAATATCTTGATGAGATGACAACGTACTAAAACAAATTTGATTTGACCTTCTAATGGGTAGAGGGATAGAGTGGAGGGGTTTATGCGCATAGTGGAAGTGGTGACATGTAAGGGTAGTGGCGGCATCTAATATTGTGATGGGATGAAGACATAAACAAAAGGTATGGGATAAACTCAACCTTAACTTATTTGTGCTAAGACCTAAGAAAACCATAAGGAGGAGACCAAAAGTAAAACTTAAACAAGGTTAAGGATAAAAAATAAAAAATCTAAGGATGAATTGACCCATAACAACTACATGTGATAACATTGGCTCGATAGGGGATGGCATTGATCCAAATTTTATGAGCAGAATGAAATGACTATAGATTATTACCATATGCTTAACACAGAATAAAAGAGATACAATAAAACGGGTTTTCTATTCAATAAGGAAATAAGCTGAAACTGTAAAATGTAGCGGAAAAACAAGCTTGCTGGAATGGTGGCAGCTTATCTCTGAGAAGAGATGTGACAGCTGCGCTCATTCGCAAGAATATTATTACAATGAGTCTCTCAAGGCCTTTTTACAATAAACAAGATTTTCAAAAACCCTAAACATCCAAAAACCTAACCCTAGGAGATGAAGTGTCAAAAGTCATGTGGGCCCTGTTTGGGTAAGTTAGTACATCAACTTCCCGGGGTCGTAACTTTTGCATATGATCTCTGTTTTAGGCATATGATAGCCCATTGGAAATATCTATCTGATGACTACAACATTTTCACAAAATACCCCAAAAAACAGCGTTTAGGGCCTTAAAACAACTCCGGAAGTTTAGGACCAGAAAAACTGCTAAAAATAGTAAATTATCAAAATTGCGAGAAAGTTGTTTTGAGCCAGCTGGAGAAGGTGGGTGGCCACCGATATCCACCTAGATCAGGCATGCTCCCTTCGAGCTTCCAAGAACAAGAATATTTAGTGTGTTATCCTAGGGCTATGGGGTCATTATTCAAATACTAAAAGAAAACTGAAAAACTGAAATTCTTGCACACGAGCTTATTTATATACAATACCTTAGTCTAACTGACTTTACAATTTTCTCAGTGAAAACAAAATTCCACCATAGACACTCAAATGTTTTGGTAACATCCTTTTATTCTATGCAGATGATCTATAAAAGGTAAGGGAAGTATGACATCAGAATGAAAACATGTTTCAGAACACTGACAATACCTCCAAATGATGATAATATGAATAAATTTGCAGGCTCCAATGCTTTTGGAAAGTTCAACTCCACATATAACCCCAGAGGGTCATAAAATTTTTAATAAGGCATGCTAAACTATTAAAACATTACCTCCTTTATTTCATCATTGCTCACATGTTGTTTGATGTTCTGAGCATGTACATGTGGATAAAGTACTAATGCAGGCTTGTTAATTCCATGTGATATCTGCTCATTTATAAGTGATGAACATGAGATAAGTTGCACATTTAGCTCTTCCTTTTCTCCTCCATGGCTCTCCCAAGGATCACATTCATAATTATCATATACAGGAACCATGCTACGAGGTTCTAGGGAAGCTATGAAAATATTATGTTCATCATCATCTTCGTTGGGATATTCATCAAAATTAGGTTGTTCTTGGCCAGTATTTGAAACAGCTTCTTCGTCATAAGTAGGGTTGCTAAATACATATGTTTCAAGAATATAAATATCCTCTGCATTTTCTTCATAAGAGTAGCAAACAAAATCTTCCTTCAATTCTGAAAAGCTATCAAAAAACATAGAGGAATATTTCCTACTTTTTTTAACTAACTTAACATTTATCTTAGATTTATAGTCAGGATAAATATCTATTGTCTTTTTATGATCAGAACTATCATTTGAATCTACATCCAATACAGAGGAACAAGAAGAAGAAAGCGTTGATCCTTCACTAATTTCATTGACTATGTTATCTTCCTAAAATTCACAAGTCAGGAGAGCAACTTAATGCAGCCTGAACACTTTTATCATATTCCTCACAACAATCATGAAAAAAAAACTCAGAGCAGTAATACCTTTTACAATGAAAATTGAAAGCAACATGGAATTCTCTCAAGGTGGATATGCTTGCATCAGCAAGAGAAAAGTACCAGTCTCTGGCATCATCCTTTAGGRAGAACATAATTTTTTTTATTAATACATCMTCCTCATTGATGAAAATCAATGAGATGTTGARCAAKATCATCATCCTTTTCTTCTCTRAAGACARACAATAAATCTCCCCATYCTGATAGATGAGGCACTAGATTTGGAAAACAAGAKATGGTTGAAAATTTTAGAGGAGYTAATCTCCATGCCAAGATAGCCTCCATGKCCTTTGACATCACATTTMTTCATAGAGTGGAATTTATAGGTGAAAGATGMARTCTTTTATGTATACATTCMTTGTTCACCATCAAGAACTGGTTGTAATCTYTGTCGTTCCTCCTAGGGAAAATATTCAAATTYGTCCCTAACAACGATGCCAAAAATGTTATCACTGCGAGTCACACTTAGAMYKTTGTAATTGCAAGCCYAGTACCCATCATAATATAAATKGATTAAATGGTTTGAGTAGGTGGAKMAACAAGACTAGGAAATAAAGGGAGATAGAAACAAAATGTCTRCAGAGGCATTCCATTGAGCATGGAGTCATAACATCCTAYAGATCAAAGGAAATCAAACYGTATATTAGACAAAGAKATATATAATGATGAGTAGAATCATGGTGAATATGAMAAAAGKAAKAACATCCATTATACATAGATCCTTTTTGCAATAGATAAATATTTTCTTAAATAATGAACAATGATTTAATGGGAAAGATACAACAAATCCTCTATTGTTCATGAATCTATCAATCAATGGAAGCTATGATCCTCAAAACCTATAATATGTCCAAGAAAGGAGATAACAAAGAAGTGGGAAAATAAAGAAGATAATATTATAACAACTCCGATGAATCTTTAATGGCAGAAAATGTCATTACAAACAATCCCTTAGGCTTACAAATGAGCAACTAAAACTACTGCTCTAGCTCTCTCCTCTCTTGGCTCATGAATCCAACCTTTTTCGCTTCAAAAACTCTTTCATTTATAGTGAATAATCTCTATATACCCTAAGGAGGTCGAAACCAAGGAGTTACATAGGATTCTCCTCCATTTAGAAGTCTTGTTACAAAAGATTCCAACAAAATCCTAACAAATTCCTATTTCGGGGGGATTTTGTCTATGATGATAAATTCCTTTTGAAACAGGTCATCCTGGTTGATATGGAGATGGAACACATGTCCCTCATTTCCAAAAAAATCATATGAGACCATTCGAACCTTCCTTGATAGGTGGAAACCTCCCAACAAGGCGAATATCCAATCAGCTATGCAAAATAGACAGTTTGCAGAACATTTTGTAGCGCACTGGTGTTTTAATTTTTTCTCTCAAATGCCAAACTGGGTCAGGCTAAAATTTGGTCAGCATCTCAACAAGGATATCATATTCCTCCAAAAAACAATTCAAAGAAACCCACATCACCGTTTTATATTTATGATCAAATTTGTAAACGCAACTGCTACATGATATTGTGCAGCGAATTCCATAGTGCTTGTCTATGTAGATCATTTCACAATGCCAGGCACTACGAAATGTCCTGTAGTTGTCCGATTTGTGCAGTTTGAGCCAAAAATATCCAAAAACCTTTTTCAAATGTATATAACCCTGTAGAAGCCTCCAAATAGGCTGTATGAATGAAAAATCAAGTATAAACATAATACTTCCCACCAAAACTTCAAAATGCAAGGATAACCACCTTCAAAATTTATATTCTTTTAGCCACTTCATTTCACCTCTTGAGTCTGGTACTTCTTTTGGTTGCAAATAGAGCTAACACATTGAGATTTATTTGGGCTAATTCATCTTTGAAAGGCTTCAACTCTAGCTTAATCTTTTTGATCTAAGATTGTAAATCTCTGTTATGTTTGTATAAATTTGTAAGATGTCTATTTAACTTCTGATCTTATGAAAGGGTAATTGATGGTTAAGAAATGGAATAAAACCCTCTAGGAAAATGTATATGCAAGGAGGAAGTAGTTTCCAAAGCTTTAAGCTAATAATTCACCATCATGCAAGGTCATCACCATGTTAATCAACAAGGCTCTTTAGATTTTCAACATAGACATATTTTAGACTTAGAATAACAATTTAAAATATAAAAGAGTTTAGCTGATCGAAGCCATGCAATAATAGGATAACAATGATGATTTTTATGCACAGGTTTGCAGTGCTAGAAAGGGGATTCGTAGAAGATTTCACACTATAACAACAAGGCTAAAGAAAGAGATAGACACAATGGCTCTAACAATAGGATTTTCTCAATTGTGATAGAAGAGGCTGACAATATTATAGATAAGCTGAGAATTTGGTGATAGAAAAGGTAAAGAGGTATGTTGGGAATGTAGATCCTCAATTCATAGATCCCAAGAAAAGAAACATAAGCACATCCTTAATCTGATCTTCAACAAAGCTCTAAAAACTCAAGGAATTCCTGGACACAGTAGAATAACACTAGATATGCTTCATATTGTATGAAACTGCCTACAACAACTCTAACTTCCAAATCCCCTTTTCCAGCTAGTCTACATCATATTCCACAACACCTGTAGAACTAGGATTTTTTGCAACTCCAAAATAGGAGCAAATTTGAAATCTTTGAGAAAACAGTTAGACAACCTTAAATGACTAAATCCCAAATCATTTCCTTTAAATCAGGGATGTTCAAAACATTGAAATCGGCTGACACAAGCCTCATAAGTGAAATAATGGTAATGAGGGAAGATGTACTCAAGATGTGCTATGAAATCTCCTGATGATATGGAAACATACTAAAACGAATTTGATTTGACCTTCTAACGGGTAGAGGAACATAGTGGAAGGGTGTATGCGCATAGTGGAAGTGGTGACATGTAAGGATAGTGGTGGCATCTAATATTGTGATGCGATGAAGACATAAACCAAAGGTATGGGCTAACCTCAACCTTAACTTATTTGTGCTAAGACCTAAGAAAACTATAAGGAGGAGATCGAAAGTAAAACTTAAAAGGCTAAAGATAAAAATAAAAAAATCTAAGGATGAATTGACCCATAACAACTACATGTGATAACATTATCTCCACAGGGGATGGAATTCTCCTTGTGAATTGCCAAGAACAAGAAGATTTAGTGTCTTATCCTAGAGCTATGGGGTCATTATTCAAATACTAAAATCAAACTGAAAACTGAAATGCTTGCACACGATATTATTTATATACAATTCCTTACTCTAACTGACTTTACAATTTTCTCAGTGAAAAAAAAAATCCACCATAGCCACTCAAATTGTTTGGTAACATCATTTTATTCTTTTCAGATGATCTATAAAAGGTAAGGGAAGTATGCCAACAGAATGAAAACATGTTTTGGAACACTTACAATACCTCCAAATGATGATAATATGATTAAATTTGCAGGCTCCAATGCTTTTGGAAAGTTCAACTCCATATATAACCCCACAAGGTCATAAAATTTATAATAAGGCATGCTAAACTGATAAAATGTTACCTCCTTTATCTAGATGGATATCGGTGGCACCCACCTTTTCCAACTGGTTCAAAACAGTTTTCTGACAATTTTGGCAACTTACTATTTTTAGCAGGTTTTAACTTCCGGGTCCATTTTGAGGGCCTAAATTAAGTTTTTTCAAGATCGATTTTCTCAATGATAGCCTACGACATGATTGAGGCCCCAAAATGAATCTCCTCGACAATACCTTTCCAACGAGATATCATGCACCTAAAATGGAGATCGTATGCAAAAGTTACGACCCCGGGAAGTTGTTGCACTAACTTACCCAAACGGGGCCCACATGACTTTTGACGCCTCATCTCCTAGGGTTAGGTTTTTGGATGTCTAGGAATTTTGGCATTTCTGTTTATTGTAAAAATACCTTCAAAACCTCACTGTAATCATCTTCTTGTGAATGAGCGCAGTCGTCACATCTCTTCTCAGAGATAAGCCACCACCATTCCAGCAAGCTTGTTTCCGCTGCATTTTACAGTTTCAGCTTATTTCTTTATTGAATAGAAAACTAGTTTTACTGTATCTCTGTTATTTTGTGTTAATAATCTATTAATAATCTGCATTCATTTCATTCTGATCATAAAATCCATATTAGTGGTATAAGAGCAGTCTACTCCTTGTCGTCTTCATGCATGTCCCCAACGAGGTTGGAGTACAAAGAGTTGGGTCTCGATCTTGTTTCTCTTAAGGAAAAAAACTCTCGCATGCCTAAGCGACCTCTCATGGAAGGAGAAAAGAAAGATGAAGGGAAAGGATATCCTTTCAAACTATTTATTAAGGAATCCCTCACGCAACAGAGGAACGATATGATGGATAGTTTCGCGCAAATCCTTCGGCGGCTACCAACAGGCGACACATCTTCTTCTAGCGGAGGCGCCGCCCCCTTCAACGTACAAATAAACTTTGATATTCCTATATTTGAAGGTCAGATAGATGCATATGCTATAGACAAATGGTTGAATCTACTAGAAGGGTATTTTTCTATACATAAATTTTCGAATAAAGAAAATATTACTTTTGCGCTCCTCAAAGTTGTTCCTCATGTCAAAGATTGGTGGGAAACTTTCTGTGAGAAAAAGGAAATGGAGGAACTCTCATTATTTTCAGTCACGGCCACCTGGGAATCCTTTAGGGATTCTATTAAGGAACAATACTACCCTGTCGAAACTTATGACGACCTGTATACCAAATGGACTACACTGCGGTAAGAAAGGGACCAAGCAGTGTCAGATTTCACAAATATATTCCATACCTTGTGCAACAAGCTGGGTATCAAAGATTCAGAGTGACATATGGTTCTCAAGTATCGTGGTGATCTACATAGATACATTCAGAATGAAATGGAATTTCTGGACATCTCATCCTTGGGTGCGACCTATCGATATGCCGTCAAAATCGAGCAGAATCTCAAACAAAATACGTGACAATTTGGGCCTGGGAACCCGTCACAACAAAATCTAGTAAAGGGTGGAACTTACCCACAGAACAAAGGACAGAGCAAAGATGGATATTATCAGGAAAACCATTCCAATACGCAAGAAAATAAGGACACCAGAAAGACAAAGAAAGATACTGGGAAGTGGTGCGACCTCCATAAGAACCTTTGGCATAACACTATTGACTATCGCTCAAAGAAGTCATTGGTGGCCGAAGTAAAAGCTTCTGAATCAGATGCAGATTATGAATCTGAGCCAGAACTAGAAAGGGGAATATGGATCATTGACATGGAACCCAGTGCCACCGTTGCTACCACCAAGCTCCAGCCTAGTGAACCAGGCGAGCCAGAAGAAGGAGAGCACCTCTTCCATTCACAGATGTGGGTAAAAGGAACCCTGTTGCACTTCATCGTTGATAGTGAGAGCCAAAAGAACCTCATCTCAGCAGAGGTCATCAAGCGGCTGGCCCTGCCGACAACATTGCACCCACAACCCTACACCATTGGATGGTTCCACCAAGGAAGCGATCTTCGCGTCAGCCAACAGTGTCAACTGTCATACGACATCAAGTCCTTCAAAGACGAGGTATTATGTGATGTTGCTCCTCTTGAAGTTTGTGATGTTCTTTTGGTCCAACCTTATTTATGGAAACGTCATGTTGTATATGAGTCTAGACCTCGTAGTGTTATTATTACTTTGAATAGGAAATTGTACAGCATACTCGAGGCAGTCCCACCTAGTCCTATTTCCTTGATCTCTGCTAAGAAATGCAGGAAGGTCATATCTCATACGGGGAAGTTTGTCTTCTTCATGATTCACTCTCAAAATAAGCGAAATATCACAACAACATCCAGGGTCTCTATGGACAACCTCTCCACATAGCAAAAGCAGGTAGACAAAGTTGTGTAAGCATACTCAGATATCTTCTCCTCACCTGCCCGGGTACCTCTGCACTGCCAGGTCAAGCACCCCATCGATCTGACCCCCGGCGTACCATTGCCCAATGGGCTAGTCTATCATCACTCTCTGTTAGAGAATGAGGAGATCAAGTGATAGATCCAAGAGTTTCTCCACAAGGGGCACATCCGTCCCAGCTCATCACCTTGCAGGAGCCCAATCGTGTTGGTACAGAAGAAAGATGGAACCTGGCGACTCTGCATCGATTATCGGGCTCTGAATAAATTCACAGTCAGAAACCAGTACTTGATTCCCCGAATCAACAAACTCCTTGATCAACTCATGGGGGCGAAATGCTTCAGTAAGATTGATCTAAAGTCTGGCTACCACCAGGTCCCGATAGAACAAACAGATGTATGGAAGACTGCCTTCAAGTTAAAGGAAGGCCTTTTTGAATGGTTGGTCATGCCCTTTGGTTTGACAAATGCGCCAACCACTTTCATGTGTTTAATGGATGATATCCTACAACCATTCACCAATAATTTTGTAGTGGTTTATATTGATGACATTCTCATTTATAGCAAGACTTTGGTCGAACACCTGCAGCATATTCAACAGGTTCTGCACACCCTGCGATAGCACAAGCTATACGCCAACTTGGAAAAATGCTCCTTTGACATGGACAGGGTCCATTACTTGGGCTACATCATTGATCACCATGGGGTACATGTGGATCCATCCAAGATCCAAGTCATCCGTGACTGGCCAGCCCCAACCACACTCACCGAGCTTCGGAGCTTCTTGGGCCTTTCCAATTTCTACCACAGGTTCGTGATGGGATTCTCCCATATTGCATGGGCCCTCAGCCAAATAACCAAGGGTGGTGGTAAGGAAAAATTTGCGTGGAGGAAGTCCCAACAACAAGTGTTCGATGATTTGAAGCAGCGCTTGTGCTCAGCCCTAGTACTTTCACTCCCAGACCTACAACAACCCTTTGAGATCAAGACAAATGCTTTCGACTATGCTGTGGGTGTCGTTCTCACTCGACACGACCACCCCTTGGACTATCATAATGAGACATTATCAGATGTTGTCTATAAGTACCCTACTTATGAAAAAGAAATGTACTCCATTGTGCAAGCCTACCGCCAATAGAGACACTACTTTCTTGGGAAGGAGAGAGTCATCCACACTGATCATAAGCCACTGCAGTTCATGCAGACATAAGGAAAATTGCAGAATGATCGCCATCAAAAGTGGTCCACATACTTGCAGCAATTCCACCTCAACATTAAGTATAAAACAAGAAGCACCAATCGCGTCACTGATTGCCTCAGTAGACCACCAGTTGCGGCACTCACCATGGTGCTAGACTCTTGCAGCCATGAGACCTTTGGATGGTCCCAACTCTATGAGATAGACCCAGACTTCACCACCACCTACCAAATGTTGGGGGGAAATGCAGTTGTCGATAATTTCCATATTCAGGATGGGTTGTTGTGTCGTCTGGGCCATATTTGTGTTCCATCAAGCGAGCGAGCGAAGCTGATCTGGGAATCCCACTACAGTCAGGTGGCTAGACACTTCGGCATCAAAAAGACAGTGGCAATGCTACATAAACATTTCTATTGGCTGAAACTTTGACAGGAGGTCAGGAAGTATATCAGGTCCTACACTGCCTACACGATTGCCAAACTGACCACTAAGAAATAGGGCCTGTACACCCCTCTTCCTACTCCTGACAGGCCATTTGAATCCATCTCAATGGACTACATGTCAGGCCTCCCGTCCAACAAGCAGGGAAACGACTGTGTTTTTTTGGTTGTTGATCGCTTTTCTAAGATGGCGATTTTGGTTTCCTATAAGAAGAACATCACGGCAAAGGCCACCACCAAGATCTTCTTTGAACGAGACTGAGTACATTTTGGAATCCCACAAACCATTGTCTCATATCGGGATAGTCAATTTCTCAGCACATTCTGGTCGAGCCTCTGGTCACTGCTGGACACTAATCTCACCAAATCCACGGCCTTCCACCCGCAGACAAATGGCCAAACCGAGGTCGTAAATCGCATGATTGTGCATATCCTCCGCATGTATAATTCACAACACCCTCACACATGGGATGAGAGTCTTCCCTATGTCTAGCATAGCGACAACCAATCCCTACATAGCTCGACCGACCACATCCCCTTTTAGGTGGGGTTGGGATTCCAACCATTGGGTCCCATAGATGTTTCACTTCCCCTTGCGATCACCTCAACCGACTCATCTCCTGCTCAAAATTGTAGTGTACCCTTTTCACAACCAAGGTTTTCAAACCTCTCAGTTACCATTCTATACATGGATTTTTACATAATTCGTACAGACATTATAAGCGCATGCATTTAAACAATTAAACACACTTAAATATCAGAATAAAATATATAAGTTACTGCTACAATTAAACTATCCATAGCATTCAACAGTAATTCATTTACATAGTAGAAAACATGATAACATATCCAGTATAGTCATGATAAAATGTAGTAAAAATATAATTAAACACTTATCTTGTGACAATGGAGAAATCCACCAACCAAATGCAGGCCTCCCACAAACCTCCCAGCCATAGACCGCACTGCTCCTCAACTTAACAGTGGGTCACCCTCGAGCTGGGACTGAGCTCCACCCCAGGGCAAGGAGTCTAGACTCAGGCTACAGTTACAGGGAATTTAGTCATACACCACCACCAGGAAGAAAACTCTCCTAAGAATCTCCCTCGCTCACTACCCACAGACCCTCATTCCCCACATGCCTATTCCACCCCAAGAGAGTGCACCTTCTCTGTCACCTGGAAATTCCTTTGGCTGCCAGTCTCCCTTACCTTGGGTTACAGGAACAGACCATACCGAAAGTCTCTGGGCTCTATGGCAGCTACAGGGTTCCTTCTAGGAGTTCTCTCCTCCCTCTGTGCACTCTCTCACCTGGAGAAGTCGCTCACAGGCCAACAAGCCTCACGCAATCCAGTACTGCATGGTCACAACAACCCACAGGAAAAATAGTCATGAGCTATCCAGCAGGTTTAACAATGGAGGATGGTCTCACGGATTGGATCCACACATAGGCTCAGCACTCAGACAGAGGATGTTTCAGCCTTTCAGAATTCAACACACACACAGGCTATTCCCGAAATCAACACAGACTATTTAATTTCCTGTTCCAGAATAGAGGAATACGCCAGTTTCCTCAGAGCCAGATACAGGCTTCCTCGAACTGGTTCAGTGATGGCAAATGGGTCTTCACGGTCACGACTTCGGGAGAGAGAGGTACGGATTATTCAAAATAATCACAGGATTTTCAGCTCTCAGGGACACACAAGGTATTCTCTGCAGAGGTCGAGTTAATCATACTGCTCCATGCCTGTACACGTTTAGGCAGTCGGATGGAATGGAGGAGGAATCCCCCTAACAACTCATCTTGGTTGTTTTATTTGCATGCACCAGGGTTGACACTTGTCACTGTTAGAACTGCATGCGTTCCATCAGCCTGCATCCCTTTTGCACGCTTTCACTTTCCAAAACTTAGGATAAATAGAAATGCACATGTCTCTTTTTGAAATAATATTAAAATATTATTTCCCAGGCTTAAGCCCCCTAGGTTCAACACTTAGCCCCTTTCCCACCTTCCAACCCCTAGTTTCTTTCCCACTTTGTGGACGCTCAATCCCCCTTCACTCATTCATCATGGTCGGTCTACACCTGGCAGTGTTTATATTTTATTAATCATTCTGCATACATACAAGTAGATCAGCAAGCTCTTGGCCTTCTACACTTAGGCTCCCTGGCCTAACAAACACATAACCTTACCATCTTATACAAAACTCAGCTCACTAGCCTATAGAACCTGTTTACAATTCATTTCATATATCCTGATTTGCAATGGGGCTCGGCCTTGGGGACACTACAATTCCCCTCCCCTTATTTTTGCACTGTCCTCAATGCAACTTTACATCGCATCTGCAAGTTCTTCAAAATTTTCAAAAAGATGCGGGTACTCTACCTACATAACATCTGCATGCTCCCATGTCACATCCTCAAGACCGTACCAGGTCCATTGGACCTTTACAAGCTCTATAGCTCGATTCTGGAGCTGTTTTCTTTTCCTGTCCAATATGCGTATAGGATGCACTTGCCGAACACCTTCTGGTTCCACCTGAATTACAGTCCAATCGATAACATGATTAGTATCAGGTACATATTTATTAAGCAGTGAAACATGAAACACATTATATATAGTCATAAATGCAGGTAATGCAAGCATGTATGCAACTGGCCCAATCCTTTCCAGGATCTCAAATGGCCCACAAAATCTTGCTGCCAACTTGGCGCAACTTCCCAGCTTCAGGGAACTCCTGTT
>JZKD02S2101313.1:75923-90343 GCA_000966675.3 Picea glauca | reverse complement strand
AAGTCTTTTGTACTGCAAATCAGCACTTGCAGCCTCCACAATTATGTCTTTCAACTCAGTTTTGTACATGCTAATGGTTGTAGCATGTAATTCATACACTTTTCTACTGAGTGCATCAGCCACTTTATTGTCTTTCCCTTTGATATGCCTGATATCAAAGTCATATTCACACAAAAATTCCAGCCATCTAATTTGCATGGCATTTAAGGTCGGTTGATCAAATAAATATTTCAGACCATTGTGGTCTATTCTTAATTCGAATTTGTTGCCCATGAGGTAATTTCTCCATTTCCTTAATGTGTGGACAACTACTTCCATCTCTAAATCATGAGTGGCATAATTCTTTTCATGCTCTTTCAGCTTTCAGGATTCATAACAAAATACAAATACCTCTTGGTTGAGAACTCCTCCCAGCCCTTCCTTACACGCATCCATGCACACTATGTAATCCTTATTTGGATCAGCAATCTTTAGGATTGGAGAACTTGTGAGCAGATGCTTCAATCACTAGAAGTTGCTCTCACATTCTTCAGTCCATTGGAACTTCTCCTTCCTTTGCAAGAAAGTGATAGCATGAGCTATCCTTGAAAATCCAACTATGAACCTCCTATAATAACCTACCAGACCCATAAAGGATCTAACTTCTATCACATTTCTTGGCACTGGCCACTCTTGAATGTCCTGTACTTTCTCAGGATCCACAGTGATCCCCTCTTCAGAAATAATGTGTCCCGGATAATGGATCTACTTTTGGTAAAATGAGCACTTGCTCAGTTTTGCGTAGAGCTGGTGTTCTCTCAACACCTGCAGCACCATTCTAAGATGATTTTTGTGTTCTTCCTCTGTCTTTGATTACACCAAGATATCGTCCAAGAATACTATGATGAACTTGTCGAAATAATTTCTGAGCACTCCATTCATTAGGCACATAAAGACAACAGGCTCGTTGAACAGTCCAAACAGCACCATTGTAAACTCATAGTGACCGTACCTTGTTCTGAAGGAAGTCTTGCTGATGTCCTCATCCCTTATTATCACTTGGTGATATCCAGATCGAAGATCTATTTTTGAAAATATTTTCGCATCCTTCAACTGATCAAAAAGATCATCAATCCTTGGCAGAGGATATTTGTTCTTGACAGTAACTTTATTCAACTGCCGAAAGTCAATGCACAACCTCAGCGTTCCATCTTTCTTCTTCACAAATAGGACCATGGCTCCCCACAGTGACATGATGGGATGAATGTACCCTTTCTTTAGTAGCTCTTCGAGCTGCAGTTGCAACTCTTTCAGCTCTAGTGTGCTCATTCTATAAGGAGCCTTTGAAATTGGAGCTACTCCAGGCATCAAATTTATAGAAAAATCGATGTCCCTCTTCGGAGGTAGTCCAGGCACCTCCTAAAACACATCCTCAAACTCTTTGAGCACCCTGTGGTCTTCCAGATTCGAGACCACATTTTGGAATACTTCTTCCACCCGTGCTGCAAATAATTGACATCCTTTCCGGTAACATTTCTTGAGCTGCATGGCTGAGATTTCTCTAACAGCCACAGCTCTGGGAATTCCTTGAATTGTTACCTGATTTTCCTCTTCGTCCAGACATGTAAATCTCTTGTTTCAGCAATCTAGAAGGGCATGGTGCTGGTCCAACCAGTCCATCCCAATTAAGCAATCATACGAACCTAAAGGCAGAATATTCAATTCATCCTTAGTGCTCATTTCCTTCATGTCCACTGAGCAGGACTTAACCAATTCAGTGACCTTCCTCTTGGTCCCTGTGGCTAACTGTACTAACCAAGAATTCTCATGTTTTCTTCTCGTTAGATGCAAACTTTCCACCACTCTAGGATCTACATAACTATGGCTAGCCCCTGAATCAATTAAAATAACAAGGGGTCAGTTGTTGATCATACCTTCCACTTCAATCATGTGTGATTTAAATTCTACTTGTTTGTTGTCCAAGGCTGCATAGATCCTCAGCATTTTGCTTCCCATATCCTCCACTGTTTTAGCTTGCTGAATAATATGGACAGTTCTTTCTTTGTCTTTCCTATGGGGGTAGTCTCTGTACCTATGATTCCCTTTACAGCCCCAACACTCCATAGGTGGAGGCCTTGGCATATGATCACTCCCTTCAACTTCCCTGGGGTCTCTAAAGGATAAATGTTCCCCAGGGCCATTCTTGAAAAAGGGAGGCATGTTTCCCTTCTGCCTCTGTTCTTTATTAAACCTCTTCTGGTCATCCCAAGCCTTCTGAAAGGTAGGTTTTTCTCTTTGTTGTTCGTATAGGCATTTCGCCCTTCTTATGGTTTCTTCCATGGTCTTAGGATCGTCATATTGAATCCTGTCACCAATGGAAGGTGGCAGTCCACTCAGATACCTCTGAATCTTGACAGCCTCATCTTTGATGAATGGAACATACTTTAGTAGTTCTAGAAAACTTTTTTCATACTCATCAATGGTCATACTGCCCAACTTGAGTTTGAAGAACTCCTTCATCTTTCTATCATATTATCTTTTAGTCAGGTATTTCTTCTCGAAATAGCTCTTAAATTCATTCCAGGTGACCTCTTTCTCTCAGATGTGCTGCACCTGCACAAACTGATCCCACCACATGGATGCTTTTCCTTTCAATTGGTACATTGCAATTATTCCTTCTACATGGGAAGAATAATTCTGCAGTTGGAAGTATTTCTTCATGCCAAGAAACCAGGTCTCAACATCTTCTTCCTTCTTATGTTCTCCATCAAATGTTGGAGGCTTAATCTTGTTCATTTCCCCTTTCAATTCATCCTTTCCAGATTTTTGGTGTCTTCTCGAAGGGGACGGGCTTGAACTACTGTGTGTCTCCTTGCCAGAATGCTTCGGGGAGAGACGGTAATGTCTGTCACCACTCCTTGATCTCCTTCTCCCCTCAAGGGTTCTGACACTTCTTGATCTGCTTGTGTCACTCCCCTTTTCCAATTTCTTTTCTATTCTTTCTAGGCTCTTCAACAATTTTAAATTGAATTCACCCTGCTGATCCCGGACTTTCATGAGCTTTTATCTATCAGCTAGGTGAGCCTGGGCATCTTTCTGCAATCTTTCAATGAGTTTCTTCATATTTCCTTCCTTATCCATCTCTTTTCCGTGCCCATTGGAGTTCGATTCTTCGACTCCTAAGTTAACATCCTTTCCTTCTCGTTCGTCTTTCATTTCAGGGGTAATCTGCACTCTTCAACACTCCATACTCGGCGTTGATTAACTGGAGTTCTGTCCTTCGTTGAATTCTGCACATGCACTGTGCAATTAATTTCGAAATTTGTTAGGCCATTAAACTTCAGGAACAATCCACGACATTTAAAACTAATA
Source organism: Picea glauca (assembly GCA_000966675.3). NCBI lineage: Eukaryota > Viridiplantae > Streptophyta > Pinopsida > Pinales > Pinaceae > Picea > Picea glauca. Next base: position 86,992 of record JZKD02S2101313.1, on the reverse strand, counting down.
CGAACAAGAACGAAAGACAGTTTAACTTCACAAAGTTTTCTAAGCTTTGTCTGGCTCTACAATTTTTGGGGCTTCGAAACTTCAGAATCTCGGTCCAAGAAGATCCGACGATTAAATATATGAAACCCAAGTCACCCTTTTCGCAGCTTGCGACATCGCTAGTTCGTGAGTCGAAAACTTTCGACTCATTCCTCTAAACACCGATACATGAGATGCGACAAGGGTATTGCTCTCTCCTCGCTAGGGTCTGCTATGCATGATTGTAGTCTAGGGCTACATGCTATCACCCTTCACTATTCGCACCTTCGTGAGTTGTGGCATCCAACCCTGACACCTCCCTTTCACGAAACCTCGAGGAGCGATGTTGACCTTTCTCCTCTCGTTCTCGCTACTTTGCAAGTTTCCATGTCAATCTCTTATGCCTTTATCTCGTGAGCTCCCGAAATCGCGAGTTACTTTATTCTCCAAGCCCACAACACAACTGTCCTCCTTCAGCCTCGTGGCACGTGGTACATTTAGGAGGGTCCACGTCGCTTTAAATGACGTCATCGGGTCCCACCACTCTTGCCTATCCCCTCGATTCACTGGCACGTGGTACACATTCATGCATCCACGTCCAATCCAAGCATGGAATCCAACGGTCAAATCCCCTCATTGGATCAATGGCACAGATCCTTTCGGCGTTTCAGGGTTTCCACCATGGAAAGTCCCGATCCCTTATTACCAGGACTCCCCATATCGCAATTCTCGATTTCCCAAAATGGGAAATCTCACGACACACGTCCTCCATCTTTCGGATGGTCTAGATCTATTTCGGAGCATTCGCCCCTAGTCTCTGAGGTTTAACCTTCGGACATCTCCCAACACATCCTACGGTTGATGGGTTTTTCGACCGAGATCTGACAGCTCAGACGGTTCCTAACCAATTCGAAATTTCGCGTATCGCGATTTCCACATTCCTGTGTATTTCAAAAGGAATTTTAATTCCTACGTACATTTTTCTAGATCCGACGGTCATGAGGGCTCGCCTTCCCTCCTAAACAGATCCTAAGGTTCTAACACCATTGGTGTAGAGACCTATCTCCCTGTGGCCGACCACACCCACTGCGGTTTCACTCGCCGCTATACTTCCTGAGCTCGTAAGCACGGTCAAACAACTACTTGACACTCTAGAACAAACCAAGGTCTGAAATTGGTCCTCCCGACTCAATTTCCCATCGCATTCTCGGTCCAAAGACCGCTCCACTGGCCCATCTAGGCTTAGTGTCGAAACATTGTCTCTGATACCAATTTGTAGTGTACCCTTTTCGCAACCAAGGTTTTCAAACCTCTCTGTTACCATTTTATACATGGATTTTTACATAATTCGTACAAACATTATAAGCACATGCATTTAAACAATTAAACACACTTAAATATCAGAGTAAAATATATAAGTTACTACCATAATTAAACTAGCCAAAGCATTCAACAGTAATTCATTTACACAGCGGAAAACATGATAACATATCCAGTATAGTCATGATAAAATGTAGTAAAATTATAATTAAACACTTATCTTGTGACAGTGGAGAAATCCACCAACCAAATGCAGGCCTCCCACGAACCTCCCATCCATAGACCGCACTGCTCCTCAACTTAATAGTGGGTCACCCCCGAGATGGGATTGAGCTCCACCCTAGGGTAAGGAATCCAGACTCAGGCTGAGGTTACAGGGAATTTAGTCATACACAACCACCAGGAAGAAAGCTCTCCGAAGAATCTCCCTCGCTCATTGCCCACAGACCCTCATTCCCCACATGCCTATTCCACCCCAGGAGAGTGCACCTTATCTATCACATGGACAGTCCTTCAGCTACCAGTCTTCGTTACCTTGGGTTACAGGAACAGACCGGACCGAAAGTCTCCGAGCTCTATGGCAGCTATAGGGTTCCTTCCAGGAGTTCTCTCCTCCCTCTGCGCACTCTCTCACCTGGAGAAGTCGCTCACAGGCCAACAAGCCTCACACAATCCACTACTTCATGGTCACAACAACCCATGGGAAAACTATTCAAGAGCTATCCAGCAGGTTTAACAATGGCGGATGGTCTCACGGATTGGCTCCACACATAGGCTCGACGCTTAGACAGAGGATGTTTCGGCCTTTCAGAATTCAACACACACAGACTATTCTCAAAATCAACATAGACTATTTAATTTCCCGTTCCAGAATAGAGGAATACACCAGTTTCCTTAGAGACAAATACAGGCTTCCTCGAACTGGTTCGACGATGGAAAATGGGTCTTCACGGTCACGGCTTCGGGACAGAGAGGTACGGATTATTCAGAATAATCACAGGATTTTCAGCTCTCAGGTTCGCACGAGGTATTCTCTACAGGGGTCGAGTTAATCATACTGCTCTGAGCCTGTACACGCTCAGGCAGTCGGATGGAATGGAGGAGGAATCCCCCTCACAGCTCATCTTGGTCATTTTATCTGCATGCACCAGGGCTGACACTTGTCACCCTTGGAACTGCATGCGTTCCATCAACCTGCATCCCTTTTGCACGCTTTCCCTTTCCAAAACTTAGGATAAATAGAAATGCACATGTCTCTTTTTGAAATAATAGTAAGATATTATTTCCCAGGCTTAAGCCCCCTAGGCTCAACACTTAGCCCCTTTCCCACCTTCCAGCCCCTAGTTTCTTTCCCACTCTGTGGACGCTCAGTCCCCCTTCACTCATTCATCGTGGTCGGTCTTCACCTGGTGGTGTTTATATTTTATTAATAATTCTGCATACATACAAGTACATCAGCAAGCTCCTGGCCTTCTACACTTAGGCTCCCTGGCCTAACAAACACATAACCCTACCAGCTTATACAAAACTCGGCTCAGCAGCCTATAGAACATGTTTACAATTCATTTCATATATCCTGATTTGCAACAGGGCTTGTCCTTGGGGACACTACAAAATTGAAGCTTACAAAGCCACCCATTTCATTGAGCGGATCCAACACGTCCACCAATATGTTCAGGATATCCTACAGAAGTCCAATGACAAGTACAAACAGTTCCATGATCAACATCGGGTGCCACATAAGTTTCAGGTGGGCGACAAAGTTTGGCTACACTTGCAGAAAGAATGCCTTACATGACACCATAGGAAGCTTCGCCCACTCCGTTATGGGCCATACACCATCACCAAGGCTATGGGGGATAATTCTTTTCATCTCAACATTCCTCCTTTGCTTGGCCTGCACCCAGTGTTCAACGTGGATCTCCTTCGCCCTTATTTTCCACCATTATTGGACACCTCAACAGTAGCAGAACAACTGACACCAACTGAGCTCAACCCCGATTGCATACAATAGGAATCCAATGATAATCTTTTGGACACACAGACCAAGGGCACTCGAAAACAAAGGATCAAGCTTTATCGAGTCGTCAAAGCAGGGCGGCTCCTGCACCAAGGCAAGTGGATCACCGAGGGCCAGATTCAGCAGAAGTTTCCTCATCTGATGGGGGACCTCAATGCAATGGAGACCATTGCTTCCTAAGGAGGGAGGATTGATTCATATGGATATCGGTGGCCACCCACCTTTTCCAACTCGATCAAAACAGTTTTCTGGTAGTTTTGGCAACTTACTATTTTTAGCAAGTTTTAACTTCCAGGTCCATTTTGAGGGCCTAAATGAAGGGTTTTTAGGATTGAGTTTCTCGATTATATCCTATAGAATTATTGAAGCCCAAAAATGAATCTCCTTGACAATACCTTTCCAACAAGATATCATGCGCCTAAAATGGATATCGTATGCAAAAGTTACAACCCCGGGAAGTTGTTGCACTAACTTACCCAAACGGAACCCACATGACTTTTGACGCTTCATCTCCTAGGGTTAGGTTTTTGGATGTATAGCAATTTTGGCATTCTTGTTTATTGTAAAAATTCCTTCAGAGCCTCATTGTAATCATCTTATTATGAATGAGCGTAGCCGTCGCATATCTTCTCAGAGATAAGCTGCCACCATTCCAACAAGCTTGTTTCCGCTGCATTTTACAGTTTCAGCTTATTTCTTTATTGAATAGAAAACTAGTTTTGCTGTATCTATGTTATTTTGTGTTAAGAATCTATTAATAATCTGCACTCATTTAATTCTTCTCATAAAATCCAGATCAGTGGTATCATAGCGGTTTGCTCCTTGTCGTCTTAATGCATGTCCCCAACGAGGTTAGAGTACAAAGAGTTGGGTCTCGAGCTTGTTTCTCTTGAGGACAAAAACTCTCACATGCCCAAGCGACCTCTCATGGTAGGAGAAAATAAATATGATGGGACAAGATATCCTTTCAAACTATTGATTGAGGAAGCCCTCATGCAATAGAAGAACAAGATGATGGATAGTTTCACAGAAATCCTTCGGCGGCTACCAACAAGCGATGCATCTTATTCGAGTGTAGGCACCGCCCCCTTCAAGGTACAAATAAAATTTGATATTCCTATATTTGAAGGTCAGATAGATGCAGATGCTATAGAAAAATGGTTGAATCCACTAGAAGGGTATTTTTCTATCCATAAATTTCGGATAAAGAAAAGATTACTTTTGCGCTCCTCAAAGTTGTTCCCCATGTCAAAGATTGGTGGGAAAATTTCTGTGAGCAAAAGGAAACAGAGGAACCCTCATTATTTTCAGTCACGACCACCTAGGAATCCTTCAAGGATGCTATTAAGAAACAATACTACCCTGTCGGAAGTTATGATGACCTGTATACCAAATGGACTACACTGCGGAAAGAAAGGGACCAAGCAGTGTCAGATTTCACAAATATCTTCCATACCTTGCACACCAAGATGGGTATCAAAGATTCGGAGAGACATCTTGTGCTCAAGTACCGCAGTGCTCTACATAGATACATCCAGACTAAAATGGAAATTTTGGACATCTCATCCTTGGGTGCAGCCTACCGATATGCCGTAAAAATCGAGCAAAATATCAAACAAAAGATGTGGCAATTTGTGCCTGGGAACCCCTCACAACAAAATCCAGTAAAGGGCGGCACTTACCCATAGAGAAAAGGACAGAGAAAATATGGACAGTATCAGGACAACCATTCCAAGCCACAAGCAATGAAGGACACTCGAAATACAAAGAAAGATACCGGGAAGTGGTGCGACTTCCATAAGAGCCTTTGGCATAACAATGTTGACTGCCGCTCAAAGCAGTCATTGGTGGCCGAAGTAAAATCTTCTGAATCAGATGTGGATAATGACTCTGAGCCAGAACTATAAAGGGGAAAATGGATCATTGACACGAAACCCAGTGCCACCGTTGCTACCACCAAGATCCATCCTAGTGAACGAGACGAGCCAGAAGAAAGAGAGCGCCTCTTCCATTCACAGATGTGGGTAAAAGGAACCCCGTTGCACTTCATCATTGATATCAGGAGACAGAAGAACCTCATCTCAACAGATTGTGTCAAGCAGCTGGCCCTACCGACAACACTCCACCCACAACCCTACACAATGGGATGGCTCCTCCAAGGAAGCGATCTTCGCATCAGCCAACAGTGTCGACTGTCATATGACATCAAGCCCTTCAAAGATGAGGTATTGTGTGATGTTTCTCCTCTTGAAGTTTGTGATGTTCTTTTGGGCCAACCTTATTTATGGAAACTTCATGCTGTATATGAGTCTAGGCCTCGTAGTGTTATTATTGATTTGAACAGGAAATTGTACAAGATACCCGAGGCAGTCCCACCTAGTACTATTTCCTTATTCTCTACTAAGCAATGCAGAAAGGTCATATCTCAGACAGGGAATTTTTTCTTCTTCGTGATTCGCTCTTAGAATAAGCAAAAGATCACAGCCACGTCCAGGGTCTCTACGACCGACCTCTCCACACAGCAGAAGAAAGTAGACAAGGTCATGGAAGCATACTCGGATATCTTCTCCTCACCTACCGGGGTACCTCTGCACTGCCAGGTCAAGCACCCCATCGATCTGACCCCCGATGCACCACTACCCAATGGGCCAGTCTATCATCACTCTCTATTAGAGAATGAGGATATCAAGTGACAGATCCAAGAGCTTCTCCATAAGGGGCACATCCGTCCCATCTCATCACCTTGCAGGAGCCCAATCGTGCTGGTATAGAAGAAAGATGGAACCTGGCGACTCTGCATTTATTATTTAGCTCTGAATAAAATCACAGTAAAAAACCGGTACTCGATTCCCCAAATCAAAAACCTCCTTGATCAACTCACGTGGGCCAGATTGATCTGAAGTCTGGCTACCACCAGGTCCCGATAGAACAAACAGATGTATGGAAGACCGCCTTCAAGTTAAAAGAAGGACTTTTTGAATGGTTGGTCATGCCCTTTCATTTGACAAATGTGCCAACCACTTTCATGAGGTTGATGGATGATATCCTATGACCATTCACCAATAAGTTTGTAGTGGTTTATCTTGATGAAATTCTCATTTACAGCAAGACTTGGGTCGAACACTTGCAGCATATTCAGCAGGTTATGCACACCCTGTGATAGCACAAGCTATACGCCAACTTGGAAAAATGATCCTTCGGCATGGACAGGGTCCACTACCTGGGCTACATCATTGATCAGCATGGGGTACATGTGGATCCAGCCAAGATCCAAGTCCTTCGTGACTGGCCAGCCCCAACCACACTCACCGAGCTTCGAAGCTTCTTGGGCCTTGCCAATTTCTACCGCAAGTTTGTGTTGGGATTCTCCCATATTGCATGGTCCCTCAGTTAAATAACCAGGGGTTGCGGTAAGGCGAAATTTGCATGGGGTAGGTCCCAATAATAAGCGTTCTATGATTTGAAGCAGCGTTTGTGCTTAGCCCCAGTACTTTCACTCCCAAACCTATAGTATCCTTTTGAGATCGAGACAAATGCTTCCGACTATATTGTGGGTGTCGTTCTCACTCAGCACGGCGACCCTGTGGCCTATTATAGTGAGACATTATCAGATGTTGTCTGTAAGTACCCTACTTATGACAAAGAAATGTACTCCAATGTGGAAGCCTGCCACCAGTGGAGACACTACATTCTTGGGATGGAGACATTCATCCACACTGATCATAAGCCACTGCAGTTCATGAAAACACAAGGAAAATTGCAAAATGACTTCCATCAAAAGTGGTCCACATACTTGTAGCAATTCCACCTCAACATCAAGTATAAAACAGGAAGCACCAATCGGATCGTTGATTGCCTCAGTAGACCGCCAGTCACGGCACTCACCACGGTGCTAGAATCTTGTGGCCATGAGACCTCTGGATGGCCCCAACTCTATGAGACAGACCCAGACTTCGCCACCACCTACCAAATGTTGGGGGGAAATGTAGTTGTCGATAATTTCCATATTTAGGATGGGTTGTTGTGTCATCTGGGCCATATTTGTGTTCCATCATGTGAGTGAGAAAAGCTGATCTAGGAATCCCACTACAGTCAGGTGGTTGGACACTTCAGTGTCTAAAAGATAGTGGCGATGCTACACAAACATTTCTACTAGCCGAAAATTCGACAGGAGGTCATGAAGTATATCAGGTCCTGCACTGCCTGTGCGATTGCCAAACCGACCACTAAGAAACAGGGCCTGTACACCCCTCTTCCTACTCCTGACAGGCCATGGGAATCCATCTCAATGGACTACATGTTGGGCCTCCCATCCACCGAGTGGGGAAACGACTGTACTTTTGTGGTTGTTGATTGATTTTCTAAGATGGCGATTTTGGTTACCTGTAAGAAGAACATCACGGGAGAGGCCACCGCCAAGCTCTTCTTTGAACGAGTCTGGGTTCATTTTGGAATCCCGCAAACCATTGTCTCAGATCGGGATAGTCGATTTCTCAGCACATTCTGGTTGAGCCTCTGGTCACTGCTAGACACTAAGCTCACCATATCCACAGCCTTCCACCCGTAAACAGATGGCTAAATCGAGTTCATAAATTGCATGATTGTGCATATCCTCTACATGTATAATTCATAGCACCCTTGCACATGGGATGAGAGTCTTCCCTATGTCTAGCATAGCTACAACTGAGCCATGCATAGCTCAACCGACCACAACCCCTTTCAGGTGGGGTTGGGATTCCAACCATTGGGTCCCATAGATGTTTCACTTCCCCTTGAGGTCACCTCGATTGACTCATCTCCTGCTCCAATTGAAGCTAACAAAGCCACCCAGTTCATTGAGTGGATCTAGCACATCCGCCAACAGGTTCAGGATATCTTACAGAAGTCCAATGACAAGTACAAACAATGCCATGATCAACATCGGGTGCCACATAAGTTTCAGGTGGGCGACAAAGTTTGGTTTCACTTGCAGAAAGAACGCCTTACAGGACCCCATCGGAAGCTTCTCCCACTCCGTTATGGTCCATACACCATCACCAATTCCATGGGGGATAATTCTTTTCAGCTCAACATTCCTCCTTTCCTTGGCCTGCACCCAGTGTTCAACGTCGATCTCCTTCGCCCTTATTTTCCACCATCATTAGACACTTCAGCATTAGTAGAACAACTGACACCAACTGAGCTCAACCTCGACTGCATACAACAGGCATCCAATGATAATATTTTGGACACATAGACCAAGGACACTCAACAACAAAGGATCAATCTTTATCGAGTCGTCAAAGCAAGGCATCTCCTGCACCAAGGCAAGTGGCTCACCCGGGGCCAGATTCAGCAGAAATTTCCTCATCTAATGGGGGACCTCAATGCAATGGAGACCATATTCCTAAGGAGGGATGATCGATCCATATGGATATTGGTGGCCACCCACCTTTTCCAACTGGCTCAAAACAGTTTTCTGGCAATTTTGGCAACTTACGATTTTTAGCAGGTTTTAACTTCTGGGTCCATTTTGGGGGCCTAAATGAAGGTTTTTCAGGATCGAGTTTCTCAATGATAGCCTATGGAATGATTGAGGCTCCGAAATGAATCTCCTCAAAAATACCTTCCCAACGAGCTATTATGCGCCTAAAACAGAGATCGTATGGAAAAGTTACGACCCCAGAAAGTTGTTGCACTAACTTACCCAAATGGGGCCCACATGACTTTTGATGCTTCATCTCCTAGGGTTAGGTTTTTGGATGTGTAGGAATTTTGGCATTCCTGTTTATTGTAAAAAGGCCTTCAGAGCCTCATTGTAATCATCTTCTTGTGAATGAGCACAGACGTCACATCTCTTCTCAGAGATAAGCCACCACCATTCCAGCAAGCTTGTTTCTGCTGCATTTTACAGTTTCATCTTATTTCTTTATTGAATAGAAAACTAGTTTTACTGTATCTCTGTTATTTTGTGTTAAGCATCTGTTAATAATATGCATTCATTTCGTTCTGCTCATAAAATATGGATCACTCCTTTATTTCATCATTGCTCACATGTTGTTTCATGTTCTCAACAAGTATAGATGGATAAAGGACTAATGCAGGCCTGTTAATCCTAGGTGATATATGATCATTTATAAGTGATGTACATGAGATAATTTGCACATTTAGCTCTTCCTTTTCTCCTCCATGTCTCTCCCAAGGATCAAATTCATAATTATCATATACAAGAACCATGCTACGAGGTTCTAGAGAAGCTATGAAAATATTCTTCTCATCATCATCTTCATTAGGATATTCATCAAAAATAGGTTGTTATTGGTCAATATTTGAAACAAATTCTTCATCATAATCAGGGCTTCTAAAGACATATGTTTCAAGAAAAAAATATCCTCTGCATTTTCTTCACAAGAGAAGCAAACAAAATCTTCCTTCAATTCTGAAAAGCTAGGAAAAAACAAAGAGGAATCTTCGCTAGGTTTTTTAACTAACTTATAATTTATCTCAACTTCATAGTGAGGAGAAATATCTACTATATTTTTACACTACTACATATGGGCGGATTATTCCATGAAAATTTTCCACGCTTCCACTAGTTTCATCATTTTTTTAAACAAGGAGGGATTTTCGTCGATATTTCCATGAAAGTTCGTCGCAATATACACGGAAATATTATTTTAACCTGGTCTGGATTTTCATCACTATAGCGACGAGCTTTCGTGGAAATAGCGACATAATTTTTTCCTATCTCATTGGTCGGTGTTAACGTCTAGTTGACTATTTTATCTATATATACATGACTTTAAGAGACTTTGCGACATAATTGTTATAGTTGCGACATTGTTCTTATCTTTTGTTTGAGCTGTTTATTTTTGCTGTCACCCACCGGTTGAACAAATCCAATTCTCGATCTACATAGCTCGGATTTTGAACTTGCAAGGTTAGTATGTTATTTTTTATTGATGTACTCATTTAACTTTTAAAAAAAATTTCAAATGTAAAAATTGCATTTAGCTTGTTTTTTCCTTGATAATATATTATAATATGTGTAGTACCATATTTCATGTCTTTGGTTTTTGGATCTATTTAGTATATTGTATGGAAAATAGTATGTGGATTCCATAATATTCTAGGTTTATGGAATCCACATACCCTTTTCCCTTCAATTGTAGCTATAATATCTCTCTCTCTTTTCATTGATAAAGATATGGAATTGCTCTTGAAACTCAACCCTAATCGGTGAAATGGTAGTAATTGATTGCTATATTCCCTACTTTATAAAGAACTAATAAGATACATAAACACTAACCCTAAACTTATGTTAGGTATATATGTCGTTATTATATAAAGAAAACATTTGTACACATAAGACCTTATTATAAAGATGTTGTCTATGTCATCATTATGTTGATCCTCTACAAATACGATCACCTTATTATAAAGATGTTGACCTTATTATAAATACATAGGTCACTGTAAATAAACATATCATAATCGAAAGGAGTAGCCAAAATATAAAAAAATGACAACTTAATGTTTGGTATGGTGTAGGCAAGACAATTACTTGTCAGGACAAGGATTTGTCACATTGAATGAAAATGACAGGAAGCTTGCTCGGTTAAGAGCGGCATTATAGGCGAGGGGCGATGGAAAATGTTATTTCCCCTTCTATGATTGCAGAGGCTTGCAAAATAGAAGACTTTTAATAACAATATCCCAAATACATTGTAGG
>JZKD02S2101302.1:38229-48321 GCA_000966675.3 Picea glauca | reverse complement strand
CTATAAAATCCCATGGGGATGAAAACCTCACCCATTGAATGTGCATAACATCATTGGGTATTTGTTAAGTGTGGGTGATTTTAAACTTTTCCAACATGCTAAAGAAATGACACAAGTAGAGGCTCCCTCATCCAATATGGTTCGGTGAATTTGTTGATTGTGAACAACAACATCAATTTGGAAAGCAAGTTGGTAGGAGAGTCGAGATGTATAATTGTCCAGGTTAAACATGATATGGTTGGACAACTCATGATCAACAACGCCAATAGCAGCCAAGAGAATTCTACGTTGACTGGGGTAGTGCTGTAGAACTTCTAAGGAAGACATAGCACACGGTGCTTGAGCCAAATCTTCAACAATGTTGTAGTTCTGGGCAACACGTGAACTAGGATTAAAGGTAGATTTATGGATATTTCTCTTAGGAGGGTGTAATATAGAGTTGAACGGAGGTTTCTCAATCTAAAGTGGTCCAGATGGAGGAATAACAGAGGATGGTTATGGATCCGATAAAGTATCGGTACCGTTAGTGAATTTTCCTTTGTCAGGTTTAAATGGTGTGTCGTATGTCTTAGAGAGAGTGGTCAAATTAATCCCATTAAACATATAAATATGGGCACTTGTCGAGGCCTCATCATGAGGATGGCTAGAAATTCCCCCAGGAGAGGGGGCTTGAGAAACCATGGATTGTTGTTGTGGAAAAGGCTGAGTAAGCACAACGGGTTGTGAATTTACTTGAAAACATTTGGCCACTTCATTGAGATGTGGACAGTATCAAGTGTAGTGATCATCACCACAAATGATACATGGGAATTTTAGTTTATGTTTTGTTCTCTTTTCGGTAGCAGGTGTTTGAGCTTGATTTTTTGGTTGTTCATTGTTAATGGTATTTTTTTTTTCCCTTCTTCTTAGCTCTGGATTGTTGTGAAGGGGCATATTGAACTGCATTCACCTCAGAGATCTGAGTTTGGGGGGAGGTAGAGGAGAGTGTGGTCAAATGGTAAGTAGATTGAGTTTTGATGGAACCAATAACACCGTCTGCATGAGATGAGGATGACGACTTGGATGGATCAACATTATCTTGAGAAACAATCGAAAGGAACTCATACAAAGTACCAGATTGTGAATAAACGAAATATAAGTATTGATCCTATGAAATGGTTTCTTCCTCGGTGAATGCGCCACCCATAGCGACATCACAAGTGATCAAGGGTAAAAGTGATTTGGTAAACCACTCTACCAATAATTGGTCAGGTATGATTGATTTGATCATCCTTTGTCATCGTCTCCACTCATGAATATGGTCAGAGATATGCACAGAGTTAGTTTGACGAAGGGAGGTCAAGATTTCAATACCAATCTCATAGAAAATAGGTATTTGAAAGTGTGTGAGGAAATACATGGCAAGGGAGTTGAAATAATGAAAAGAAGCACGTGGTAGTTCAATATACCACTTTGTTGCAGAGCTCGTAAGTGTTCGCTAGAAAAGACACAAACGTATAGAATCATCCTTGAGAAAGTTTTATGAACACCACAAATGGAAAGTCATCACATGGTTATTTGGATCTTCTCCAGGTTTTCCATCAAATTTCAGAATATCAGAAGGAAGTTTATCTTGAATAACTGGCCAAACCAAGGAATGAAAAATAGGATCATTAGTTAATCGAGACAAGTCTAGGAGATTTAGAGTCGCAAGGAAAGGTAGTTGTCGGTTAACTTGCGGATGATACTGGTGTGGCATAGGAACACCAATAGGACCATAAAATCTGTAAGGTGGATAATTGTAACCAGTAGGTCCTCCTACATATGGTTGTTGTTTACTAGGATAAGTAGGATTCAATGATGGCTGAGAAACATTTGCATAACCCGATGGGTTCTGAGCATTATAAGCTGGGTGATTTTCTTACCCATAAGGAGGATAAAAATGTTGACCTTGAGGAGGGTAAGAAGTAGATCCCAGAGGCGGATACAAATTAGACCCATGGGGTGGATAAACATTATACCCTTGGGGAGGATAGGGTTGTTGTCCTTGAGGAATCCAGGTGGTGTTTGGGATGCCCGGATAAGCTTGTCCATAAGATGGTCCGGAAGGAATGGGATTTGATATTCCTCCTTGTGGGTTATGATATGAGTTCCCCTCAACATGTGGTTGCATAAATGTGCCTCCCGAAGAAACTCCCTGGGATTGTGAAGGGTTTCTAGAAGATGAAGGTTTCTCCCTTTCCAGCGGTGTATTAACGACTGAGGTATGGATAGCAAAGGGAGGTTGTCCTATAGGAGGAACATGAAAATGGGGTTGTCCCCCAGGAGGGGTAGGCCCACCATAGAATGGTGGTTTTCCAGGAGGGATAGGTCTACTAGATGGTGGTTTCCCTCCAATTGATTGTATTTGGCTGGCAAGGGTTTGCATTATCTTGTGCAAAGATGTCCCAGCAAGATCGTGTGGAACATGTGGAGTTGTAGAGTGAAAGTTTGTAAAAGTGGGGGTAGGGATCGAAGTGCCTTGGGAATGAGTAGAGGTGATGAGTCCAGCATTAGGATGGACTTGTGCTGATGTAACAGTAGGGTTAATGACCTGATAGATGGGGTGATTCATAGTTTGACTTGATGGTCCAGTTTCAATAGGAGGGTCATGAGGATTAAAGGGTTGTCGAATGGATTCAAAATGATCATAGAGATCATGTCCTAATGAAGTCCTCCATACAGAATGAGCATGTGTGGGATTTGTATCTACTATAGTAGTAGGATGAACAAGAGTCCTATAATCATCACCAAAGATTTGTTCTGTGGATCCCATATATATTTCGGTAAATGCTCTCTCAGGTAACAATGGGACCTATTTGTCTATGATGTTCCCAAACGAAGAAAAAGTGGTTCGAGATGGGTTACTAACACATATGTAGTGTGAGGAGTGGGATTCTCAATTGTAACCAAAGCACCTTCTGGATTGTCTAATGGAGGAGTAACAACACTCCCAACGTCAGATTGATTTTCTACCTCTCCATGGTAGTTGTCTTCTGGAGGGTTAGGAGGTAAGGGTTGGTAGCCTTCCAGAGGAAGCCCTTGCATCCTACGTGATTGGAGAAGACCTTTATCATCTACAGACTCAATTTTTTATAATAACAACACACGCTGAAAATATAGGGCCAACTAATGAAAAGAAACAACATACGTTAATAAAATCTAAGAATCAAAACCAAGCAAACAAAACTTCTCTCGATGATCGTACTAGTTGGTGATGAAATCCAGTGTCGCATGATCAAGTCAACAAGGGTCTAGGATATTGTGGAACAATTACAATGGCGACCTACTTAATGGACTTTCACCTTGGTGCAAGCTTCCACGCAATAATTATGGATTTACCCTCCAATGATCTCGAGTGAGTTTGACCACCGTCTGTTCCAGGTACAGTGAGACTTCCCTTCATCGTCACCTTGTGTAAGTACCTAAAGATTATGGAAACTAAGGACACCAACTCCAAGTCAACCCATGGACAGGTACAGTCGATTTTCCGATATGAATGTATGGATAGGATAACAAGTTTGAAATCAACTCCATAGGCTCCCACACATAATCGTGGGTATACCCTCAAGTGACCCCCAATATACGATCCGACCACTATAAACAGTTGAACCACGGAGGGATAATCTCCGTAATTCTCTTTAATGTGATCTCATGCGTAACCCCTGTGTGAGAGGGGGATCCCAGAAAGCCTATATGACAATTGGATTTTATCTCCCTATCGCAATAGACTAATGTTTCTTTTGAAAAAATTTGGAGAGTTGTACTCACAGCCTAATCCAAAGTACTAGTCCTAGTGTAATGTTGGTGGAATATTCTAAAAACAAAAATGTTCTAGATAAATTTTAATTAGCGATAATTTTATAGTTGTTCTTTACTCAAGGGTGTATGAAAATGAAACTGATGGTATGATGACTTAGTTCCCAAAAGATGCATAAGAAAATGATAAGNCAGGGACTATAAAATCCCATGGGGATGAAAACCTCACCCATTGAATGTGCATAACATCATTGGGTATTTTTTAAGTGCGGGTGATTTTAAACTTTTCCAACATGCTAAAGAAATGACACAAGTAGAGGCTCCCTCATCCAATATGGTTCAGTGAATTTGTTGATTGTGAACAACAACATCAATTTGGAAAGCAAGTTGGTGGGAGAGTCGAGATGTATAATTGTCCAGGTTAAACATGATATGGTTGGATGACTCATGATCAACAATGCCAATAGCATCCAAGAGAATTCTACGTTGATTGGGGTAGTGCTGTAGAACTTCTAAGGCAGACATAGCACATGGTGTTTGAGCCAAATCTTCAACAATGTTGTAGTTCTGGGCAACACGTGAACTAGGATTAAAGGTAGATTTGTGGATAGTGCTATTAGGAGGGCGTAATATAGAGTTGAACGGAGGTTTCTCAATCTGAAGTGGTCTAGACAGAGGACTAACAGAGGACGGTTATGGATCCAGTAAAGTATCGGTACCGTTAGTGAATTTTCCTTTGTCAGGTTTAAACGGTGTGTCGTATGTCTTAAAGAGAGTGTTCAAATTAATCCCATTAAACATATAAATATGGGCACTTGTCGAGGCCTCATCATGAAGATGGCTAGAAATGCCCCCAAGAGAGGGGGCTTGAGAAACCATGGATTGTTGTTGTGGAAAAGGCTGAGTAAGCACAATGGGTTGTGAATTTCCCTGAAAACATTTGGCCACTTCATTGAGATGTGGACAGTCTCGAGTGTAGTGATCGTCACCACAAATGATACATGGGAATTTTAGTTTTTGTTTTGGTCTCTTTTCGGTAGCAGGTGTTTGAGCTTGATTTTTTGGTTGTTCATTGTTATTGGTATTTTTTTTTTCCTTCTTCTTAGCTCTATATTGTTGTTAAGGGGCAGATTGAACTGCATTCACCTCAGAGATCTGAGTTTTGGGGGAGGTAGAGGAGAGTGTGGTCAAATGGCAAGTAGATTGAGTTTTGATGGAACCAATAACACCGTCTGCATGAGATGAGGATGACGGCTTGGATGGATCAACATTAGCTTGAGAAACATTCAAAAGGAACTCATACAAAGTACTAGATTGTGAATAAACCAAATATAAGTATTGATCCTAAGAAATGGTTTCTTCCTCGGTGACTGCGCCACCCATAGCGACATCACAAGTGATCAGGGGTAAAAGTGATTTAGTAAACCACTCTACCAATAATTGGTCAGGTATGATTGATTTGATCATCCTTTGTCATCGTCTCCACTCATGAATATGGTCAAACATATGCACAGAGTCAGTTTGACAAAGGGAGGTCAAGATTTCAATACCCATCTCATAGAAAATAGGTATTTGAAAGTGTGTGAGGAAATACATGGCAAGGGAGTTGAAATAATGAAAAGAAGCATGTGGAATTTCAATATACCACTTTGCTGCAGAGCCCATAAGTGTTCGCTAGAAAAGACACAAACGTATAGAATCATCCATGAGAGAGTTTTATGAACACCACAAATGGAAAGTCATCACATGTTTATTTGGATCTTCTCCAGGTTTTCCATCAAATTTCGGAATATTAGAAGGAAGTTTATCTTGAATAACTGGCCAAACCAAAGAATGAAAAATAGGATCATTAGTTAATCGAGACAAGTCTAGGAGATTTAGAGTCGCAAGGAAAGGTAGTTTTCGGTTAACTAGCGGATGATACTGGTGTGGCATAGGAACACCAATAGGACCATAAAATGGGTAAGGTGGATAATTGTAACTAGTAGGTCCTCCTACATATGGTTGTTGTTTACTAGGATAAGTAGGATTCGATGATGGCTGAGAAACATTTGCATAACCCGATGGGTTCTGAGCATTATAAGTTGGGTGATTTTCTTACCCATAAGGAGGATAAAAATGTTGACCTTGAGGAGGGTAAGAAGTAGATCCCGAAGGCGGATACACATTAGACCCGTGGGGAGGATAAACATTATAACCTTGGAGAGGATAAGGTTGTTGTCCTTGAGGAATCCAGGTGGTGTTTGGGATGCCCAGATAAGCTTGTCCATAAGATGGTCCGAAAGGAATGGGATTTGATATTCCTCCTTGTGGGTTATGATATGAGTGCCCCTCAACATGTGGTTGCATAAATGTGCCTCCTGAAGAAACTCCCTGGGATTGTGAAGGGTTTCCAGCAGATGAAGGTTTCCCCCTTGCCAGTGGTGTATTAACGACTGGGGTATGGATGGCAAAGGGAGGTTGTACTATAGGAGGAACATGAAAATGGGGTTGTCCCCCAGGAGGGGTAGGCCCACCATAGAATGGTGGTTTTCCAGGAGGCATAGGTCTGCTAGATGGTGTTTTCCCTCCAATTGGTTGTATTTGGCTAGCAAGGGTTTGCATTATCTTGTGCAAAGATGTCCCAACAAGATCGTGTGGAACATGTGGAGTTGTAGAGTGAAAGTTTGTAAAAGTGGGGGTAGGGATCGAAGTGCCTTGGGAATGAGTAGAGGTGATGAGTCCAACATTAGGATGGACTTGTACTGACGTAACAATAGGGTTAATGACCTGATAGATGGGGTGATTCATAGTTTGACCGGATGGTCCAGTTTCAATAGGAGGGTCATCAGGATTAAAGGGTTGTCGAATGGATTCAAAATGATCATAGAGATCATGTCCTAATGAAGTCATCCATACAGAACGAGCATGTGTGGGATTTGTATCTACTGCAGTGGTAGGATGAACAAGAGTCCTATAATCATCACCAAATATTTGTTCTGTGGATCCCATATATATTTCGGTGAATGCTCTCACAGGTAACAATGGGACCTCTTCGTCTATGACGTTACCAAACGAAGAAAAAGTGGTTCGAGAGGGGTTACCAACACATATGTAGTGTGAGGAGTGGGATTCTCAATTGTAACCAAAGCACCTTCTGGATTGTCTAATGGAGGAGTAACAACACTCCCAGCATCAGATTGATTTTCTACCTCTCCATGGTAGTTGTCTTCTGGAGGGTTAGGAGGTAAGCGTTGGTAGCCTTCCTTAGGCAGCCCTTGCATCCTATTTGATTGGAGAAGACCTTTATCATCTATAGACTCAATTTTGTATAATAACAACACACGCTAAAAATCTAGGGCCAACTAATGAAAAGAAACAACATACGTTAATAAAATCTAAGAATCAAAACCAAGCAAACAAAACTTCTCTCGATGATTGTACTAGTTGGTGATGAAATCCAATGTCGCATGATCAAGTCAACAAGGGGCTAGGATATTGTGGAACAATTACAATGGCGACCTACTTAACGGACTTTCACCTTGGTGCAAGCTTCCACGTAGTAATTATGGATTTACTTTCCAAGGAGCTCGAGTGAGTTTGACCACCATCTGTTCCAAGTACAGTGAGACTTCCCTTCACCGTCACCTTGTGTAAGTACCTAAAGATTATGGAAACTAAGGACACCAACTCCGAGTCAACCCCTGGACAGGTACAGTCGATTTTCCAATCTGAATGTATGGATAGGATAACAAGTTTGAAATAAACTCCATAGGCTCCCACACATAATTGTGGGTATACCCTCAAGTGACCCCCAATATACGATCCGACCACTACAAATAGTTGAACCATGGAGGGATAATCTCTGTAATTCTCTCGAATGTGATCTCGTGTGTAACCCCTGTGTGAGAGGGGGATCCCAGAAAGCCTATACGACAATTGGATTTTATCTCCCTATCTCAATATACTAATGTTTCTTTTGAAAAATTTTGGAGAGTTGTACTCACAGCCTAATCCAAAGTACTAGTGCTAGTGTAATGTTGGTGGAATATTCTAAAAAAAAAAATGTTCTAGATAAATTTTAATTAGCGATAATTTATAGTTGTTCTTTACTCAAGGTTGTATGAAAATGAAACTGATGGTATGATGACTCAGTTCCCAAAAGATTCATAACAAAATGATAAGAAGTCTTGCCTTTCGACGAATGTCTATTTAAGGGAAAGAGAGAAAGTTCTTTTCATTATCAAAGACTGAGATGCAACATCCTCATACAATTATTTCTCAATCAAATCCAATGTAATGCTAAAAAAATTCAGAAATGCTTTCTAATATCCAAACCAATCACTAAAATATGTCCTTTTTCTTATATGTGAATGATAATCAGATGTAAAACTTCTAATGTCAATCATACTTCAGGATTAAACAATCAGAAGAAAACCTCACATAAACAAAAATACACTCTCGTCGTGAATAAACAAGAAAGACAAAGATAACCAAATTTGCAAACAAGAACCAAAAACCTCAAACAAAAGAGAAATGTTGGAAAATTGACCTCAAATATCAAAACGAAAGTTTCATAGACCTTTGGATTTCCTCAGAAAATATTCCACTCAGTCAGATAAATGAGAAGAAAACACCAAGATAACTCTAGATCAACAAAGACAAAGAGTGACTTCAAGGCAAGGAAAGAAAATGTCAAATTTCCAAACAAAAGAGGATCAATTCTTAGAAAATAGGGTGTTGAAGGCCAATACCAATATGAACTGAAATTTATAAAACTCCTGAGCCAATGCCAAAACTAAGAAGTAGCTTCAGAGGATGAAAATTCTAGAGTATTTCTCACAGAAAGCGATATCACTCTAGTGTAAGGGGCACCAGAGATTTCCAATGCTTTGTGTGAGGCTAATGGGGTCTGTTGGCACTCTTATAGCAAGGGAGGGGGAGCGCTCTACTCTCAAAACTCAGAAAAAATCTCAGAAAACCAAATTTCTGAACAGACTCAGTCAATCATGGTGAATAATATGAAAGAAAGAGGCAATCAATCAGATATAAGAATCAAAAACAATATGGAGAAGGTCAAATGAGTGGGAAAAGGACCGAAACAAGATCTAAGAAAGGAGACAAAAATTAGAGCTCCTCCCTAGTGGAGTTGCCAATTTTTGTTACAGGTGAATCCTCTTGCGGACAAGCGGATTCCCTCTTGGTCTCTAGACTCCTAATGCCAAGATAGAAAAGTGCTTAACATGGACACTGACATCCTTTTAGGTCTAATCAAGCTAATATACAAAGGAGAAGAAGAAATATATGTACCTTATTAATGACATTTGTCCTTGCAAAGTCTAGGTTGAGATTCGATCTTGAGCTCCCTAATGGGTCCTGTAGAAAAATCAAAGATACAATGGGCTTCCTATTCTACTGAGATTAGCTCAAATATAGATCTATCTATTGAAGAGAAAATCATGTGGAACAAACATATGTTTGAAAGAAACAGGCCAAGCATTGATGTATTGATAAGAACAAGTAAAAGTACTTACAATCCTTTGATGAAGTTGCAACAACTTCTTCTAGTTCTCCTTGTCCAACCAATTTTCTCAAGTAATATACACTAATTTCTTTGATGACATCTCACTTATGGGATCATAAGTTTGGTGTAATTTGCAATCTCCACATCTTTTCTATTAATACCACTTATAGGATCATAAGTTTGATATCAATCTCTAGTGTTTCTTTCACCATGAAGAGGACTCCTTATATAACCTTGGAGAGGCCCAACCACTTGATATATATTTGGGATAAGTTGAGGATTCTTCTCCTTCAGTTGAGAATCTTCCCTAAGATCATGCCTTAGCCTTCTATTCGAATCCAACCACCTTCAGAAATTGAGGGGATTCTTCTCTGTTTTAGCTCAACAAACCAAAAATCGGCTCAGAAAAGGTAGGTCTCCCCCAAAAGGGTACATAGAGCATTTGAACTCTCCCCCAAAGATGACTAGAGAGCACTAGCACTCCCTGGCAATGGGTAGGGAAGCACTTCCTTCCAAAATCCATTTTTGAGCAGTTTTTCCAGTGGCAAAAGGCTTGTACTCCTTGTCAACTGATTTCTCTTCTTCAAAACTAGTCTTTGAGGTGTCTTAAGTGTCCTTATGATGTCGTTAGAGGCACGACATAGGAAACATGGAAGTATGATGTTTGTGACACTTGAGACACTTGTGTTCAAGATGTGACACTTGCGGACAATATACGACACTTACAACACTTGTAATGACGACACTTGCGACATTGTTGAAGTGACTAATTTTGATGTGTAACAGTCACTCTCTTGGCATCTCACCAAGAG
>JZKD02S2101302.1:19096-34268 GCA_000966675.3 Picea glauca | reverse complement strand
TCAGTGCATGCATTCAAGGTTGAAGAGAGGCACAACCCTCGTCTTCAATTTTTAATTTGAATGAAATTAAATGTTTTAGGCTGTTGAGCCATGAAGTCATGCCTTTGTGCAAGCATTAGAGTAGGTAGGCCTTTAATGTTTGTAAGGTTGAGATCTAGATCCGGATTTTGGACTAGACAACCCATTCAACGTAATTGAATAGGGTAGGTAGATTGGAGGGAAGAGCTTGAGGAGCCCCTCAGGTAAAAGATAGAATGGGTCTCATTTTGTAGTAGTGGAGTTAGCATAGAGAAGAGAAGAGAAGAGTTGATACCTTGTTACAGGTCGTGCTCAGGAACACCTTGTACAAATAGGCATTCGCCATTTAATATAAACAACAGTTTTTCCTGCATCTTTCATGTGTTGAATGAATGTCTATGAGTGTTCTTTATGCGTTATGAATGTATGTTGTGTTTATGTATTTCCAGGAGTTGGTTTGGTTTTAGACTTGAGAGGTCTTTGAGGCTTCACACCAGGAGGGTGTGATAGAATGCTACGGGTTCTGATAGCCATGCACAAAGGGTGCATTTCTAAACTCTATGGAGTCAGACAGAGGCATGCCAAGTGGGCACAGAAGATGAAATTAACAACTCGGGAGGAAGACCTCAAGGTTGTTGAATACCTTGAAGGCAAGGCTGTGTATGAGAAAACATAGTTTCATATAGAACCTCTAAGGAGTTCTGCAAGAGCTCTGCCAAGTGGGCATTGAGCATAAGCATAGTGATGCACAGGGGAACTTTGTCATGAGTTCGTAAGAAGCAAGAACCACTGAAGGATTCTTGATACTCTGCCAAGTGGGCATGGAGTAAGTGCCAGAGTACACAGAGGGACTCTGTTGATTTCAGAAGAAGGTGAAAGCTTTGAGGAGTTCCATAAGAGGCTCTACCAAGTGGGCATTGATCATATTCGTAGGGTTATTGGATACCCAAAAATACTCAGCAATAGGTTGCTTGAGCAGACCGAGTGCCAGGAGGGCCTCCAAATTCTCCATCTACAGGAGAAAGAGAGAAGGATCTATTTACTTAGAAGTTTGGGAGAGAAGAGAAGCTCAGGAGGAATAACACTTTGCGTGCAGAGACTCTGTAGAGACACAGGATTCAGAAACCTTCAAGGATTCGTGAGTGAAAACTCAGGAGGAGTAGTTATTTAAGCACATGAAGCCATAGTTGCAAGGAGTGGAGAGGCCAAAGAAATATCGGGAGGAATTCAGAGTTTTAAAGCTCAGGAGGAATAATTCTTTTGTACGCGCAGGAGAGAAATCAGTCGAAGAGTTCGCAAAGAAGAAAGAAGGAAAAATTTGAGGCCTTTGAGAAATTGGAAGTCTTCCAAATTCTGAGAAGGAAGCACAGAAGCTCGGGAGGAGAAACAACTGTCATCAGATAAAGCCGAGAAGATATGGACTGTTGAAATTTATCACGTCCAGGAGGTAGTACAGGAAGAGCGCACAGGAGAAATGATCCGAAGCTGTTAGATGTCAAGGGAATAACCATCAGCCGTTGGATCTGACAGGACTTGCGAGGGAGTTAAATCCTCATACAGTGGAGCCGAGGAGGTGAAAGTCTCAAAAATAATTGGCGCATCAGGATATCGACTTTTGGGATATCGGAGGTCTCGAGGTCGAGAGGTTGGGACACTATAAGTCCTGAAACAACGAGAGATTTGTAGCCGTCAATTTGAAGAAGGATGCATGTCACACGATCGTCCATTTCAGAGATCTGGGCACCGGGACTCACAGAGGTGAGCGCTTTTTGACATTGCATCTGGCAAAGTCCCGAGATTTGATCTAGACCATCCATCCATTTGGGACACATGGCAAAGATCTAGGGATATCACGAACCCGGAGGTTCGCAAGGTAAGAGTGAAGGAGTTGGTTGCTCAAACTTGTGAGAGGTGAAGTCGCGAGAAGACCAGAGCCATCCATCGGAGGAGGACAGGTGTCAGATATCATAGGATCTCATGAACTCGGAGGTTCATCGGGTGAGAGCCCAAAATAAGGGTGCTCGAAGTGGCGAGAAGTGAAGCTGCAAAGTGTCGAGAGCCAGCATGAGGGAGACATGGCAGAATCACGAGGTGGGCCCGTGGAAGAGACAGGTGGACGCATGTCGTCTTTTGAAAGAAGTGAATACCTCATTGACCTCTCGCATCTTGGGGATTCATGAGACAAGGGCTGGGATTTCGACATCGAAACTCACGAAACCATGAGAAGCGAAAAGTTCTAGAGTTAGGCCTAGCCGGTGGTCACACGCAGAGGGCGCCGACAAGAGAAGGAGCATACCCGTATCATCATTTTTGGTATCGCGATATTTGGAAGCAAGAGTTGGGAGTTCCAAGTCATGAACTCATGAGTGGCGAGTTGTGACAAGTACCATATCGACATTTCACGTATCGACACTTCGGGGGTATAGAGGACAAGAGGTCGAGCGCTTAGGTTGCGAAACCCCGAAATAAGGTCAGGGTCATATGTTAAGTGGTCGTGTGGGCCAAGACTTATCCCTGAGGGCTAGTTGCCAACAGAGGAGTTTCGACATATCATAAAATCGGTGATCGGGAGGTAAAGAGGACAGAGGATTTTTTTCATCAGGATTTAAGAACCCCCGAAACCCAAAATTGCATTTTCCTATTGAGGAAAGGGTAGAGGTCATGTGCAGACGACCGTGGAGGTAAAAGAAGGACCTGTGGATCAGGTTTTAACAGAGATTCCAACAAGGAATCGAAAGAGCCACTTCGGCTTACTTGGTGATTGAACGATCCTGTGAGAGGATGTAGAGTGCGTCTGTGTCTGCACCAACTCTCCACCAAATTATGACAACAAGATGCCACTAAACTCAGTCAATGGTTGTCCAAAATATATTCCCTAAGGATGTCTAAAACTGTCCACCAAGATGTTGTCCAAAACTCCGCAAAAATCATCCACCAAGATCTAATACCATGAAGGTTTTCCAGGTCCTAACAAGTTGCCAACTAGGTCTATCTTTGACCCCAAGTTGGCTCTAAGTTTCAACTGTCAAAGAAGGGTTTTTTTTTGTTTTATAACAACAAATTGTTCAGTAACTTCTTTGTTGTTTTGTCACGGTTACATAGGTCATTAAGGTTCTCTAGCATGTATTTTTTGTCACAATATGTTAACACATGCATACCATAAGCTATGTAACACACCTAAAGATCTTTTAGAGATGAAATAATGTTGTTCTAAACACTAACATACATGAAAATGAACACAATTATTTTTTGTCAACGTGACCTTGGATAAACCCCCCCCAGGGAAAAATAGTTTGGAATATGAGTGTATATATGTGGAGATAAGAAGGTGGAATACAAAAAGTATAATAAACATATGAAACTGATACAATAGAAGCTTGAAACAAGATGAAACACAATTCCAAATGATGAAGATGCACCCTAGGATGGTGCACCCTTCTCACAAGTTTCCAAGACCACTGAATTGAAGTGCTCTGCTAACTGGAAGATCTGATGGAGAAACCCTCCCATAGTACTCTGAATNATATAGAACCTCTAAGGAGTTCTGCAAGAGCTCTGCCAAGTGGGCATTGAGCATAAGCATAGTGATGCACAGGGGAACTTTGTCATGAGTTCGTAAGAAGCAAGAACCACTGAAGAATTCTTGATACTCTTCCAAGTGGGCATGGAGTAAGTGCCAGAGTACACAGAGGGACTCTATTGATTTCAGAAGAAGGTGAAAGATTTGAGGAGTTCCATAAGAGGCTCTGCCAAGTGGGCATTGAGCATATTCGTAGGGTTATTGGATACCCAAAAATACTCAGCAATAGGTTGCTTGAGCAGACCGAGTGCCAGGAGGGCCTCCAAATTCTCCATCTGCAGGAGAAAGAGAGAAGGATCTATTTCCTTAGAAGTTTGGGAGAGAAGAGAAGCTCAGGAGGAATAACACTTTGCGTGCAGAGACTCTGTAGAGACACAGGAGTCAGAACCCTTCAAGGATTCATGAGTGAAAACTCAGGAGGAGTAGTGCTTTAAGCACATGAAGCCGTAGTTGCAAGGAGTGGAGAGGCCAAAGAAATATCGGGAGGAATTCAGAGTTTTAAAGCTCGGGAGGAATAATTCTTTTGTACGCGCAGGAGAGAACTCAGTCGAAGAGTTCGCAAAGAAGAAAGAAGGAAAAATTTGAGGCCTTTGAGAAATTGGAAGTCTTCCAAATTTTGAGAAGGAAGCACAGAAGCTCGGGAGGAGAAACAACTGTCATCAGATAAAGCTGAGAAGATATGGACTATTGAAAGTTCTCACGTCCAGGAGGTAGTACAGGAAGAGCGCACAGGAGAAATGATCTGAAGTTGTTAGATCTCAAGCGAATAACCATCAGCCGTTGGATCTGACAGGACTTGCGAGGGAGTTAAATCCTCATACAGTGGAGCCGAGGAGGTGAAAGTCCCAAAAATAATTGGCGCATCAGGATATCGACTTTTGGGATATGGGAGGTCTCGAGGTCTCGAGGTTGGGACACTATAAGTCCTGAAACAACGAGAGATTTGTAGCCGTCAATTTGAAGAAGGATGCATGTCACGCAATCGTCCATTTCAGAGATCTGGGCACCGGGACTCACAGAGGTGAGCGCTTTTTGACATCGCATCTGGCAAAGTCCCGAGATTTGATCTAGACCATCCATCCATTTGGGACACATGGCAAAGATCTAGGGATCTCGCAAACCCGGAGGTTCGCAAGGTAAGAGTGAAGGAGTTGGTTGCTCAAACTTGTGAGAGGTGAAGTCGCGAGAAGATCAGAGCCATCCATCGGAGGAGGACAGGTGTCAGATATCATAGGATCTCGTGAACTTGGAGGTTCATCGGGTGAGAGCCCAAAATAAGGGTGCTCGAAGTGGCGAGAAGCGAAGCTGCAAAGTGTCGAGAGCCATCACGAGGGAGACGTGGCAGAATCACGAGGTGGGCCCATGGAAGAGACAGGTGGATGCATGTCGTCTTTTGAAAGAAGTCAATACCTCATTGACCTCTCGCGTCTTGGGGATTCGTGAGACAAGGGCTGGGAGTTCGACATTGAAACTCATGAAGTCGCGAGAAGCGAAAAGTGCTAGAGTTAGGCCTAGCCGGTGGTCACACACAGAGGGCGCTGACAAGAGAAGGAGCATACCCGTATCAACATTTTGGGTATCGCGATATTTGGAAGCAAGAGTTGGGAGTTCCAAGTCATGAACTCGCGAGTGGCGAGTTGTGACAAGTGCCATATCGACATTTCACGTATCGACACTTCGGGGGTCTAGAGGACAAGAGGTCAAGCACTTGGGTTGCGAAACCCCGAAATAAGGTCAGGGTCATATGTTAAGTGGTCGTGTGGGCCAAGACTTATCCCTGAGGGCTAGTTTCCAACAGAGGAGTTTCGACATATCAAAAAATCGGTGATCGGGAGGTAAAGAGGACAGAGGATTTTTTTCATCGGTATTTAAGAACCCCCGAAACCCAAAATTGCATTTTCCTATTGAGGAAAGGGTAGCAGTCATGTGCAGACGACCATGGAGTAAAAGAAGGACCTATGGATTGGGTTTTAACAGAGATTCCAACAAGGAATCGAAAGATCCACTTCGACTTACTTGGTGATTGAACGATCCTGTGAGAGGATGTAGAGTGTGTCTGTGTCTGCACCAACTCTCCACCAAATTATGACAACAAGATGACACTAAACTCAGTCAATGGTTGTCCAAAAGATATTCCCTAAGGATGTCTAAAACTGTCCACCAAGATGTTGTCCAAAACTCCGCAAAAATCATCCACCAAGCTCTAATACCATGAAGGTTTTCCAGGTCCTAACAAGTTGCCAACTAGGTCTATCTTTGACCTCAAGTTGGCTCTAAGTTTCAACTGTCAAAGAAGGTTTTTTGTTTTTGTTTTATAACAACAAATTGTTCAGTAACTTCTTTGTTGTTTTGTCACGGTTACATAGGTCATTAAGGTTCTCTAGCATGTATTTTTTGTCACAATATGTTAACACATGCATACCATAAGCTATGTAACACACCTAAAGATCTTTTAGAGATGAAATAATGTTGTTCTAAACACTAACATACATGAAAATGAACACAATTATTTTTTGTCAACGTGACCTTGGATAAACCCCCCCCAGGGAAAAATAGTTTGGAATATGAGTGTATATATGTGGAGATAAGAAGGTGGAATACAAAAAGTATAATAAACATATGAAACTGATACAATAGCAGCTTGAAACAAGATGAAACACAAGTCCAAATAATGAAGATGCACCCTAGGATGGTGCACCCTTCTCACAAGTTTCCAAGACCACTGAATTGAAGTGCTCTGCTAACTGGAAGATCTGATGGAGAAACCCTCCCATAGTACTCTGAATCTATGTCGTATCCCTCCATTGAAAATTTCCTCACTATAATCTGAGCTTTGCAAGTCCTCCCTGCTAGTTGTGCGGCCTCCTCCTCGAGTATGCCCTCCTAGAAAGAACAAGCTCCAGAAATAAAATGACAGACTAAGATTTGTGGCTTCCTCCATGACTAGAATCTCCCAATAGATTCTCACTCAATGTCTCCAACCTCATCCTCATGCTCCTCTCCCAACTCTCCTGGTGAACTTAACAAGGAATAATGAGCCTCTCCTTTTCCCTTGCGCCCTCCTTAAGGAAGCATAAGGAAACCTAAAATATGTGTGGATGAGATCATCTCATATCATCCCTAATCAATGGTTGAGACCATTTGAAAATAATCTCAACTCAAAACCCACTTTACTTAAGTTTCCATAGTTTCACTTTATGTCCCTCAATTCACCCACAATGTGAATTAATTGTCATTTTAGGCTAAGATGACCAAATTTCACTTTTGAATTAAATCTCCTAAGTCTAAGTCAAATTAGACATAAAGTAAATGGTACATGGTAAACATTATTTCCCACTTGTTTTTAGAGGCTCAAAAGCACAAGGGGACCACTTCCAAACGTACCCAATCTCAACAGTTTGATGTTTGTTGTTCTCCTGACAATATAAAGTGGCAATTGCTATGAACACATCATTGGAAAATGACCCAAATGTACTAGTTCCTACTCTTCTAGCGAGTAAGTGTTGGGATGGGCATTAATCACTGTGTAGGTTAGAGGAACTGACGTGATCGAATTCATTGAATACTAGGGATAAAGAGATATTGGATATGGGGGGGAATGAACCTGTCAAAGTTCTTCGTTGGAGCATGGTAGTTGGGGTGACTTATACTCCATGGGAGAAGAACCCTAACAACGACGAAGGTTGGACAAAATGATCAAGATAATTGACCTAGAGGGTCCAATGGGCCAGGTGGAAGATGCCACGTCAATGCCACGTAGGAGGGCATCAATGACTAGGAGCCACGTGGTTTCCACATGGCAATGAGGTGGCTTTCATAAATGAAATCCCAAAAAGTTTGTGAGGTTGTATCTTTTGATCTAGAGCCTAGTTTTGAGCATGGTTTTAGTCTTTGGAAAGTTCTCGGTGAGAAGAAGTAACCTATGAGGTTTATTTAGAGATATGAATCACTTGGTGAAAGAGGAATTTTGACACCCCTCTAGCCTAAGTAAGGGTTAGGGGTTGGGTGTGTTATAGAGTAGTATTAGAGAATAGTTAAAACATTAGGCCTAGATGGGCCATAGAACAATAATAGGAAAAGTATATCAAGGCTAAGGTGATCCTATCAAGAATATTTCTCTGTGTTAAAATTTTGTTTACTACATGTGTAAGTTCCTTTAAAAGAAGGACTACAGATTGAAATCTTGTGTTGGAATTTCTTACAACAAAATAATTGTTGTCACTTAATGGATTGATAGTTGGTTATACAAGAGTGGGAATAAGTTGATAGACATTAATGGTAAGACCTAACTGTAAAGGGTTGTTGGAGTCTAGAGAAAGAAGGAACTGGTGGTTGTAATATTGCCTGTAAGAATGGGCTGATGGAACCCCTAGAAATTATAATTTCTTCCTGAATAAAGAGACTAAGCCTTGTATGTATAATTCTTCATGCTAGGAGGACTGATGGAAATTTGTAACGTTAATTACTTGACCTATAGTGAATGAAACTTGTTGTTGGAATAATCTAGTTAAGCAAAGATAAAGGATTCCTTTGGATTGTTGATAGTACTCATAAAAGAGGTAAAGTGATATAGGCATATGAGAAAGTTTATAAGATCATGGTTGTGCTAAGAAGATGTATATGCCTATTAATATGAAGACATGCCTATGCACATGAATGCAAAAGAAAGACAATTGGAATACATATGCACTATGGGCATGGGTAAAATGTTCCATGCACAAGGATATGTTGTAATGCATATGGTAATGTTTTCATGTATGTGATATGAAAATAGAACTATGATAACCTGTGATTGGTTGTCAAATATTAAATGTTGATAATGATGTTGTGTGTAAACTTGAGAAGGTAATACCGATACAAATTTTGGTTAAGGAAGTGTTGGAGAATTTCCATATGACCAATGGGTTAGAATGACATCCATAAATGGATGGTAACTAGGTACAGGTGCATAGAGAAAAGATTCAGACCATAATGGATTGGCCACCACCAAAAAATATGTCACACTTTCGCGGTTTCTTCGGTATTTGTAGCTACTACAGGGAATTTTTTAAGGGGTTTTCACATTTGGCTACACTGCTCATAGATTTAACAAAGAAGGGGGTGTTCAGGTAGATAGATGAGGCCCAGAGGAAGTTTGAAAAGATGAAGAACGTGATGAGAACTTGTCCAGTTCTAGCACTTCCTCACTCAGCCTTTTGTTCTTGACTTCGATGCATCGAGTGAGGGGATAGGAGCATCATTGTTTGAGACATATATTAAAGAATAATTTAGCGTGCCACAGAAATATCTCAAAAATTTATTTGTGGATATCCAATGATCATGTCTCGGTTCCACCTGGAACTAGATTAACGTGTTCATAGCGAGGTAAATTTCTAACCTGGTATTAACCAAATACATCAATGAGTTGATCAATTTCTGGTACATGGAGGGGTCTACTAGATTGGAATCATAGTATCTCAACTTCTTCAGGTTTGTCACCATGGGATTTTCCATGGATTTAGAATCCACCATCCCAAACTTCTGAAGGATCTTCACAACATACTTCCCTTGAACAAGAAAGATCTCACTTGGCATCTATCATACTTTCTAATCCTAAATAGTAATGCATTGATCCATGATACTTCATCTCAAAATCAAAGTCCAAATCTTCTTTCTAAGAGAACTCTCTTGACACAAACCTTGATTTGTACTTTTTCATGTTGTCATATGTTGCATGCTTGATCTTGTAGATGCACTAGATGAAGCCACATGTAGGCTAGATAGAATCTGCATAAATTATTGAATGGATTCTTAAAGACATCCCATTCCACAAGATATCAAGAGAATATTATAGCATCAATACTCTCAAGAATCCCACATAAGATTTCTATGATCTACAATGGAGTCCCAACTGGCTAGCCCCTCTCATGCATATGATAAAGGAATCCATGGCCAAAATTCAGAAAAAGATCAACTCACCCAATGAAAATCTTATGTTCAACCATGTCAACGGAAAGGTCCTCCATGGTGCAAATTTACAAGGCAGTCCAATAGGATTCTACATAGATTATGTTCATGTATTTGTGGCTGGAATGGGTAGGCTCCTCTTCACAAATTTCACGAAGATAATAATTTAATTCTAGAGAAATGGGCTCCCCAGTAATATTTCCATGGGTCCTAACCTGAGCTTGGACTATGGCTTCAAGTGAGTTGACATATCTATGGATTCTTATAGTTTGGAGCTTCAATTCCTGGCTAACCTAGTCACTACGCACATTCGCAACACCGAACATTTTTGTTTTTTATTTAGATCATATCTTCTATGTTCCTGATTTAACGAAGAGTTTGTTTTGAATTTCTTGCATGACATCAAGTTGACATTAAAGACAATAGCCATGGATCTAGTCAAGTTTTGGCCAAAGGATTGAAAGAATTTGGCCTTTACAAGCTATTGGAAAATATAATTGAGCAAGTGTGGCAAGATGCCATGATGGATGAGGGTTTATCTAGCCTTGATGACACTCTTACTCTAGAGAGTTTCTCTAGTCTCAAGGAGACAATTAAAGAACCATCTATGGAATCATTGATTGATTCCTTGATTGCAGTTGATGAGAGTATGTAAGAGTACCAATATAATCTTCTTATAGAAGGATTCTCTCAACAAGAGGTACTTACTATTACTGTACCTGGCTTCTCAACAACATACTAACTACATATCATTCTTCGTAAATTCTTCTACTTGCAATCATTTTTCTCAATATGGATTTCTCTATCCAATTTAATACCCATGGGTATTCACAATGCACATTAGTGCAAACCAATTCTTCTGAGAGTGTACCAATATAGCTTCCTCTAATCTAAGTCTTGAAATCAACAAGTGAAATCCTTTCTCATGTTTCTCTTCGCAACAACAATCTACAATTGGCATGTTTCTCCTCCTCTTTCAATTATTCAAATTCCCTTGAACCAGAAGATCCAAAAAACATAAAAAAAACTCTAATACCAATCTAATTTCATGAGTAAACTAGGGTAACCCAAAATTTGTGTAATCTTAAGAGGATTTTCCAAAGGGCATATATAACAACCCTATTGTCAATGTTTTGAACAACTAACTCATACAAATTACACATTAAATCAAATAGATCATTATCTCATTGTGGAGGCATTTAGCCATTACACAACACCCACATACAATGAAATGACAAAATGATCCTCAAATCATCTCAAATACCCATATACATGAAAATTGATGTCCTTGCAATCCATCATACAATCTCAAATACTTCCAAGCATACAAATGCATCAACATACTAGTCATCTCAAATACTCACAAGGATATAAATGCATCAATGTGCCTATAATGCCTCAAACACAACACCCACTCACAATCCAGTTACAGAATGATCCTTAGATCATCTCAAATACCTATAGGCATGTAATCCCTTGGACAATTTGAAATACATGCATGCATACAAATGAAAAGCTTCTCATTAGGGTAAAATTATGTAATTGGCATAACATAAAGAAAAGTATTATGAACTTTATTATGTTAGTTACAAGGGGCTACTACCTCAGTGGACACCCTCATTGGCATAAGGATAATGGTATATTGGGGCTTATATGTTGTTAATGACCAACCCTCACAAGAAATTTGGGATGGGAGTGAAGGAGACTTTATAATCATAAAACATATTTCAAGACATGACAATATATGTGTATTGAACTATTAGTCTTTTGAACTAGCACCAACACATAGTACATATTTCAATGTTCTACTAACATGACAAACAATAGGTATAAATGCACATATGTGCCTATAATCCCTTAGGCATAGCACCCACTCACAATCTAATGAATCCTCAAATCATCTCAAATTCTGGTAGGTATACAAATCCACCAAGATGATTATAACCCCTTAGATCATCTCAAGTACCCACATAGACACATATGGCTTACAAATGTATTAATGTCCCTATAATCCCTTGAATCATCTCAAATACTAACACTGTCTCTATATAATCCCTCAAATCATCTCAACACTTAGAGGAGACAGAGGAAGGCACATCTCAAATACCCACATGCATACATATGCAATGATGTGATTGAAATCCCTTGGATCATCACAAACCCATGCACTTTTTTTGTTATCCATGTATGCATACAAATCCACTCATGTGCATATAATCCCTCAAATAATCTCAAATAACTGTAGGCATATAAATGTCCTTGGCTTATAATCCCTCAAATAATCTCAAATAACCATAGACATATAAATGTTCTACAAATGCACTATGTCCTTGTCTAACGTCCATGTGATTCCTCTAATCATCTCAGCCCACAAAAAGGAGTGGAAACACTCATCTTAAATACCCACAAATCATCCAAGTGCATAAATAAAAGAGGAAAATACTACCCCTCAACCAATCACCTATTGTGTTAGTCAATGAGGGGGCCAAGAACTCTTTGAACAACCTCATTATCATTAACATACAATGTTTTATTGGAATTTATAAACTACTATTCACTAGTCCTCACAACCAATGTGAAATAAGAAATTTCGTAATTATAAAACCTTTTGGAAAGAACTCGATGAGGGTGAGCGTGAGCGTGAGCCCGAGCTATCATCCTATGGTGGGTCATATTCAAACTCACCAGAACTTTCAAATTTTGAGAAACGACTAGAGACGTGGAGAAATGGGTAAAGTGGAAGGTGGAATTCGAGAGATTTCTTACAAAAGCRGATGAAGATTTTGTTGGAGACTGGTCTGATATTTATCCGTTAGCTTTTTTTTKTTTGAAGGGAATCAATTTTTTTTGTATCCGCTCTCTTTAACGGTCAATGGTCGAGGAGGGGTAGAATTTATATATATGTCTGAATTTGCATCCCACATGATTGTTCACATCCTCCTCCCCAGAGTCTCTATGTGTTTGTTTTCTTTGGAGGCGCTTCCTGTGTGTATATGTTTGTCTATGTGTGTGGTTGTGTATCTGTTTGTCTGTCTCTGCATTGTCTGTATGTGTGTTCTGTCTCTGCATTGTCTATATGGCTGCATGTTATTTGAATTTGAAGAGCGAACGTTGCATCCAGAACGCCCATGCGATGGAGTGGGTCGACCAGCCAAGATCTCAAACAATGAATGCACAAGTCCATGACAGGTATGTCTCTGTATCTCTTTTTAATATATGATTATTAGATTTGTGATTCTTGTCTGTCTGTATAGCAGAGTGAAGGGTTTTTTGTCTGTCTTTATTATTAAGAGAGTGCAGTCCAGTCTTTCTTCCTCATTGAGTGGATTCCAATCTTTCTGTTTTTTTTCCCTTTCCCTCCTCCTCCTTGCAAGTCCCACATTCGAATCTGGACCACTGCCACTTATCTTCGACGCTAATGTCCACTTCACAGCTATAGTCTTCAACGGCTTTCCATGAGGAATGGTCCTCATCCCCATGAGCATCCTGAATCATGACGACATAGTGGGCCAGGTCCCTCATCCCCATCCCCATGTTGCTTCTTCTTTTTACAGATGAAAGCATGACGACATAGTGGGCCAGGTCCCTTTCTTCCTCCCTCTCTCTGGCATCCTCATCCATTGCACAATTAACGGAATTTACCTGAGGTGGGTGAATGCCTCTCCATTCTCGCTTGAGATGGCATCTCATGTGTCCAAACAGAGCTTTCCATGAACAGAATTCCTTGCCACATTCGGAGCAGGCACTGACTTTGTCGTGGGAGAAAGCGCCTGGGGCCGAATTTAATTTGTTCTGTGGTGGTGGATGCGGGCTATTGTTGATTCTTTGTGCAATAGAATCATATTCCATTATGGGGATTTTTGAAATCACAGGGGTTTTCATTATGTGTGAGGGTTTAATGCGATGGTCTCTGCATGCACAGTTTCACCACGAATTTTCGCCCTGAGAACTGTCCTGAGTTTCATTGTCAGTTTTTCAATGAGTCTAATCTCCATATGTGAAGAAAATAGAACCAAAATTTGTTGAAACCAATAAAAATTGGTATTCTCTTTTCCAGAAAAATAACTGATACGTTTTCTTGATAATTTTTCATGGCCATAACCTACAACTTTCCAGAGTTTTATTTTTTTGTGCTTAGTTTCAATGGGGAAATTTGCAATTTCGGTATTTCAAATTTCAGAGGTATGTTTTTATTTCTCTTTATTTACATTCTTATCTATGTTCATGTACGCAGAGTAAAACCTTCAATTTGACATTTTTACACTCTGTGTTTGGCTTTGATATGAAGAAATTTGATCTTATATTCATTCTTACAGGACTTATTTCCATGGGTCTTATTTCCATGCGTTTTATTTCCATAATCGAATTTTCTTGTTTCAGAATTTTACAGGACTTAAGGCTGAAAATTCTTTTTTATCTTTCCCGTGGCTTTATTGAAATTCTGATTGAATTTCATTTAGATCAGAAAAGGAATTTCTGGAATATTTGTGTTCATAAAAAAATATTTTCTGAAATCCAAGAGCCATTATGCAAATTTCAAGAAAATGAAATAGGGTTTTGAATTCTCAAATTTCGATTGGGAAAATAATAGTAACCTTAGCAAACCCTACGTGTAATGAAACTTGTAAAACTTCTCATGAATTTCCCTGTCATAATAAAAGCGCCCAGTCTGTTCTATGAAAAAAGTTGTTCTTTTCTAAAAAAACCCATAGATAAAAAATCCAATCTATGATTCAGGATTGAATGTATGCAAAAGGCACCTACTAAACTACACCCAGGTTTTCTCAGGTTTTCTTTTCTCCATATTACAGCTTTCACTCTTATTTTGTTTTTAATTGATTATCCTATCTTTATGCAACATTACCAAAGATGAACGTTAATACTATGCACTTTGTAATGAAGAAGTTAATAATACTTATGTGGCATTTTTACTTATATAAATATATATTATTCTATTTTAATATACTTTATCAAAAATGAAAGTTAATACTATGCACTTTGTAATGAAGCAGTTAATAATACCTATGTGGCATTTTTACTTATTTGAATATATATTATTCTATTTTAATATACTTTACATTTTAAATATGATCTAAAAAATATTTTCATCTAAATAACATTAATTAATATTTTCATAATATTAATTACTTTGCTGTTTAATACAAATTGTTTTGCACGATGAAAGATTCTTTGCTAAGACTACTATGAAAGATTCTTTGCTAAGACTGCACATCAATTTCATGTGCAGTCTTAGCAAAGAATGTATTTATGTTATGTACTCCTTCAGCATTTTTATTACTGGTTTCATAAGTACTGTTGTTAATGCTCCAAGGATGTTAATGCTCCAACTATAAGTGGTATTTTTGCTTTTGTTTTATAATAAATATAATATTGAAAATAGCTATTTATAAATAAGTAAATGTGAAATTGAAAATTGAAAATATATATGTATGAATAAGTGTGGATTTTTTATTAAATACTTTTCAATATATAATTTTGGATTAAATATTTTTCAATATATACTTTTGTTTGTATTTATTTAATATATCTTAATTAATTTTTTTTCTCTATAATTTTTTAATTTGATATATTTCAGTTTCAGTTTTATGTATGTGTTTTGAAAAAATA
>JZKD02S2101302.1:0-12758 GCA_000966675.3 Picea glauca | reverse complement strand
GTGCTCCATTTGCATAGATTTGTTTTGGATCGATCTGAGCAGGTTATGTTTAGTGATGATTTTCCTAGATGAAATGATCAATGCAGTCATGTCTTTTACCCCGATAGTTTGAAGACCAGAAGTTGGCACAAAATTTAGCAATTCAATAGAATTTTGGGCCCATTCTAAGGGCTTCTTGGCTAACACTTCATTAACAACAACACACATGCTCCACGTTGTAGCAGCCACACTGTATTTTTCATTTATAAAATTTAGGTAAACCCTGAATTTAGTAGCTTCTGCAACAACAAAATACCAAACAACATGTTTGGCTCCTTGCAATAATGTTTTTCCCTTTAGCCTGGTTTTCATTTTTCTCACTCTCTCTTGAAAATCTTGATTATCTCTATGAAGTTGAGTCATCTTCTCTTCTTTCACCTTCATCTCTTGTTTCAACTTTTCTATCACTTCGTTAAGACCTTTGATCTCCCCCATTTTGATTCTTACCTAGGACATAGCTTGGACCAACTCTTCACTGCTACATCTAGCCTCTATATTAATAGGCACAATGAAAGCCACATCTGATGTTGTTGCTTGTGCTTGTGACCAATTTTCCTTCTCTCATTCCAACTGCAACACTTTAGCTTTCTAATTGAGTGTCTCTTGTCTGAATGTCTCTTTCTCTTGTTCCAAAGAAGTCAGTTCTACTGTTTGTGGATGGTCTGTAGGTGACATCTTCAGCCTTTTCTTCAATCTTTGGATCATCTTATCCTTTTCGTCCAGAGAAGATTTCACCCCTTGAGGACCTTCAAACTCTAGCCTTTTGACCTGTGTCATCCAGGCTTTTCTAGATGTATTTTCCTATTTCAATTGTCCATCTAGTTTGAGTGCATGTGTTGTCAATATTGAGACCCTCAGACCCAGACTCAGATAATCAAAATATAGCATATCACTGACATTTATGTGGAACTTTAATTTTTCATGGGAACCAATATTTTCACAGTGCATTTTGATCTCAGATACCTTATCATCATCAGCCACTGCTATGTTAAATGTTGTCTTTTCCACATCTCTGACCGAGAGCGAGGAAGCTTTAAAATGGGAAGTCTTTTCCACTTCAAGAAAAAGGTCTCTTATTTCACTGTTGGCCATACTTCCCTTCACAACGTACTAGTTCATTAAATCTTCCTTGGACTGATAAACTGTCCCAGGTGTCTAGATAATATGTGTTTCCTACTGCTAAAAACCTTTGTGTTGCTTTCAGTTTGTGTCATGTTTTCCATACCTGCTTATTCATTCTTGGTTACACCTTGTACCATTTCCATGAATGTTTTCTCCTTGGGTTCTTCTTCTTCTAGGTAGATTATTTGAGAGGATGATGTGATTTTCATTTTCTTGAGAATATCTTACTGGCTTCTGGCGCCTAGGGCCTCTAAATTTATCCTCTTATTGTAGACACTCAATTTAGGAGCTTTGACAATCAATCTAGGAGAAGGTTTTTGTGCTGGGCTCTATTGGGAAGCTGGTTCCGTTTGTTTTGTTAGATCATGCTGCATAGTGACCTCCATATCCACACAGGTTTCTAGATTGGCCAACTTATCGAATCCTTTGACATGCTTCTGTTCATAGGGACCTTGTCTTCTTACTAATATCCTCTTCGATATCATTTGGTGTGGGTCGTATCTTCTTCCTTGCAACTGTGTGAACCCAAATTCACTTATTTTGGATTACATCTGAGGAAAACAGGACTTGTTCTTCACCACAAAGGGACCTACTATGAAAGGAAAATTTAGATTAGAAGCCTTGTGTGCTTTCAAAAAGTGCTCATTTTCTTATATGATCCTCTGTCTTATGAACTCCAAAGAAAATATTTTGGGGGTCAGAAAGACTAGTAAAATATGAGGTCCTTCTTGGTAGTAGTATACCCA
Source organism: Picea glauca (assembly GCA_000966675.3). Taxonomy (NCBI): domain Eukaryota; kingdom Viridiplantae; phylum Streptophyta; class Pinopsida; order Pinales; family Pinaceae; genus Picea; species Picea glauca. Next base: position 10,851 of record JZKD02S2101302.1, on the reverse strand, counting down.
AATCATCGTGGATTGTATGAAGAACGTACAGTCACCTATCCTTCTCTCTGGATTTGGTTATAAACAACTTTTCATTTCTTCTAGGAACCTTGGAAAGTCTGAACCGAAGATAAGAATGTACACCCTAGACATAATCTTATTGATGAAGATAAGCATGGTGATCCTTTTACATTCAGCTGAAATGAATGGTGTCTCGAGAAATTTAGTTTTGTTAGATTCCAGGAGTACCCTTTAAGCCATGATGGTTTTCCCCAACCCGACCTTGATTCATTAATCTTCGCACTACTCCAATCATCGATATGAGTTTCATCCATTGATTCGGGTTATTTTAAGATATATGGTCCACCTTTACCCAGCAGATTCGACATCAGCTGTTGGAGAAGACGGTTTTAGGAGAACCTCTTTTCGCTCCGATGTGTTTCAGAGGGTGCCACACGTCTACTATTTAAACCATGACGATTTTCCCTGTCCCTCCCTCTATTGTTTAACCTTCATGCTATTTCGATCCCCGATATCACTTTGGTCGTTGATCCGGGCCATTTTCAAGATCGACGGTTTGCTGAGTCTCACCCTTTATACTTTCTCCATATTTTTCCATACGTTGCCAGATATATCCTACTCCTCTAAATTATCACATCTCCTTGACAACAAATCCTTTTGCTAAAATTCTGACACTTGGATACCATATGAATTTTTTTATGGTGATAACATTGGCTCCTACTGGGGATGTTATCCTCCCTACGAGGTAGAAAAGAAATGTAGACTAAGTGCCTTCCCATTGGGATGCATCTTATCAATGTGACCTGAATCTGCTAATATTTATTTGAAAAATTACAATCTATTTAGCATAGCTCAGGGCCTTCACCTCGGGCTTCAACTACGTTGCCTTTATTTCAATTTTTCATGCATAAAGGAAAAAGTATAACGATTATATACAATGAATGGTGGGGTGATGCTTTCTCAAGCAATGTAATGCTTGAGGAACCTGCCATTCGCAGGCCCTCCTCTAGCGAATTCTCCATTGCTTTCTTCCAACAAATAGGAATTTCTCTCGCGCTAAGATGAGACTTTGAACGGACCCAACCACATGTTATCAAATTTCCCATGTTTACCTTTATCTTTGTTTCTGGCGTACCATTTTAGTACCCAGTCTCCTAGTTTGAATTCATCTACCTTGGTATGTCTATCAAAATCTTCTTTGATATTGTCTTGACAAAGCTAGGCATTATTGAAGGCCTTTTCTTTTGTCTGTTGTACGCGGATGAGCTCATCATCTCTCCTTCGACTGAAATTTGTTTTTTCTTCTTGCTCTTGTAACAACTTCATCACCGACAATCCCAATGTAGTAGGAAAAATGGCCTCTGTACCATAAACGATCTGGAAAGGAGATGTGGCAATAGCTCTTTTTGGGGATATCCTGTCGGCCCACAGTGCATGGATGAGCTTTTGTGCCACGCCTTTTTTGTTCTCTTGCAACAATTTTTTGATGATTCTGACAAATATTTTGTTCAAGGACTCGACCAATTCATTCCCCTAAGGATAATATGATGTGGAATGACCAAGAGTAATGTTGTAATCATTGCATAATTTTTCCAATTTTTTAGACTTAAAGGTCATTGTATTTTTTGTTATAATCTTGATTGGGCATTTGAATCTGGACAGGATATTGTTTTCTAGGAACCAAATGATAACATCATATGTAGCTTGTTTGGCAAGAACGACCTTGATCCATTTAGTAAAATAATTTGTTGCAGTCAGGATCCATTTGTGTTGAGCTGAGGACTATGGATGTATATCCCCTATAAAATCTAGGCCCCATTGTCTGAAAGGAGATTCTACTGAAATGGGTTTTAGCGGCAGAGATTGTAATTTTATTTTTCCATCGAAGATTTGACATTCATGGCACTTTGAAAATTCTTTGTAAACATCAAGAAAAATGCTAGGCCAATAAAAGCCAACTCTCAAAATTTTGTGCACAATCATCTTCCAATAATGATGACTTCCACATTCACCTTTTTGGAACTCTTTGATGGTTCTCTCTGCTTCTTCTTCTATGCAACAACTCAATATAATTTCTCCTGGATATCTCTAGTATAGCGATTCATTTACTATACAAAATTGTGTTGCCTTCATTTTCAAAAATATAGCTTTTGTTTTACTGTACTTAGGAGGAGCGTGCATATTTTTCAACACAAAAATGATATATAAATACCATGCAGAATCGAGGAAATTATGAGATATTTGTGGAGTCTCCCTTTCTTCCTTTGCTGCAAGGTCTAATAGATCTACAATGAAATTTATTCCCAAGATTTCGCAGTTTGTTTGTGCCATTAGTCTATCAAGTCCTTGTCCTTTGATCAACTTCATGGGCTTGATTTCAAGATCGTATTCTAACAGTACTGAAATCCATTTTCCCCTCTTCCCTTTAGGATCAGGCTATGTTATTATGTCCTTTACTGAGCTTCTCATAACATAAGTTGTGGTATGTGAATGTAGGATATAAACCCTGAATTATTGCAATGCCTTGACCAAAGCATATGCTTGTTTATCCATGATATCATATTTTAAAGGAGTGTCTCTCAATGTTTTGTTGTAGTATGCTATGGGCTTCTCAAAATTTTGGACTTCTTTCTGGAGTAATACGCCTTCAATTGTGTGTTCTGAGGCGAATGAGAACAATATGAAAACTTTTTCAAAATTTGGGCTAGCCAATACATGAGCCTTTTTCAATGCCACCTTTATGTCTTCAAAGGACTTTCTCGCTTCGAGAATCCATTTTATTTCATTACCCTTTTTTAGCATGTTGGTGATGTGTTTTATTATTTCAACTAAATTTGGGATAAACCTCCTCAAAAAATTTACTTTCCCCAAGAAAGATTGTACCTCCTTTTTGCTTATGGGTATGCCAATTTTCAATATCCCTTCAACCCTGTTGGGGTCCACCTTTATCCCTTCCTTCGAAATAATGTGTCCTAAGAGATTCCCTTCTTCCAGGGAAAAAATTGACTATTTTGGATTCAGTGATATACCAAATTTCCTGCATTTTTCAAACACCCTTCTGAGATGCTTGAGGTGTTCTTCATCCAAGACAAAATACATGGTAATGTCATCAAGGTAGATAACAATGAATTTATCTTTCTCATCAGAAAAATCTATATCCATGGATCTTTTAAATGTCACCCCTGCATTCATAAGCCCAAAAGGAATTTTTGCATACATAGATGTTCCCCGTGGTGTAGTGAATGCAGTCTTTTCCTGGTCATCAGGGTACACCATAATATTATTATATCCAAAGAAGCCATCTAGCATTGACATCCTTTGAGAACCTACTACCTTTTGTAGAGTCTAATCAATTTTAGGAATTGGATTGTTGTCCTTTAGAGACACCTTATTTAGATTTGTGTAAGTCTACACACAGTCTAATTTCTCCACTCTTTTTGCAGACTGGTACCAGATTTTCCACCCATTTGGAAAACCTTAGGGACACTATGATTTTTGCTTCAAATAGTTTCTTTACTTCCTTTTCTATCAATGGTAATAGTAGAGGGTTTATTATTCTTTATATCTGTTTTAATGGCTTTTGATCTTCTTTAATTGGGATAACATGCTAGATTATACTGGTATCATAGACTTTTAGATCATCATAGCTCCAAGAAAAAACGTCGGGAAATTATTTCATTAATTTGAAATACCTCTCTTTGACTTCAGGGTTGAGCTTCTTGGACATCTTCACGATATTTGGATCCTCTAGAGTCCCAATATTTTAATCTTCCATGTCCCCTTCATCTACTGTGATCTTCAGACTTCTGGCTACTTCGTTGTTATCAAAAAGTTTTTCTAATGGTACCAAACCCTTGGGGATGATATTATTCTTCAGCTGAACGATATCTCTTCCAACGATCTAATTGTCGAAATATCCTTATTTTGTGAAAGCGGTTGCAGCTACCTCATCATCGCAATATTCATCATCAATGTTCAAATTCTCAAACGCATTCTCCATTTTGAGGAAACTTTCTATCTGCTTTTCATTTTCAAAAACCTGACAGTGCTTCATATTGTCTAGTATTGTTAACCTGTACTTCAGATCCACTTTGTATCTTTTCTCAGGGAAAATTGGGACTCTAAAAACTGTTGTTGAAGTGGCCAAATCATCAGCAATCAAATTTTGCACTCTTGGAATTGCCAATAGATTGCATTCTTCAAATTTCTCAAGCAGTTCTAGTACCAGATTCCTGTAAGCCCTCAATATGGGTTGTTTTTCTTGGTAGATGCCTTTGATTTCATTTATAATTATCTCAAAATCTCCATGTACAACAATTCTTTTTTCCCTAGCTCTTCTAGAACTTTCAATCCCAATATCAACGCTTCATATTCGGTCATGTCATTAGGGTATTCAAAAACAAGTCTGTAGGAACACAATTTTGCGTCTCCTTTGGGGTGGTTGATCCATACGCCAACTCCATCTCCTTGTATACAGAAAGCTCCATTGAAATTCATGTTCCATAACTAATCTTCTACATCATCCTGTTGCTCTAAAAGTTCCTCCATTTTCCCTTTAAGTTCATCTTTTTCAGCTAAAATGACTTTTGTTTCTTCTTCTTCGGAGCACAGGTCATTGAAGAAAATGGAAGATCCTAATTTAGTCTCCACTGAATAGATAGGATGATTGCTAGGCTATGATTTATTGTTGACCATATATTTAAGCAAAACATCCCTATACAGTCTTCTTTCCTGACCAAAGATAGCAATATTAGCATAAGACATGTCCATCTGGAGAGTTCCTTTCAATTTTGTTGCCCGTGATCTGGACAATAGCATACCAAATTTTAGAGGGATATCGGTGACCACTACATCCATCACCATATTCTTTGTTGGGATTTGTGCCAAGGAAACCACCATGTCTTTGATCATTTCAAGGCATTTTACCTTTCTTGAATTGAAGGAGAATAGGTCTTTGTAAGGTCTTGTGACCTTGAGACCTAATTGGTCCATGACCGCTTTTGGCATTAGGTTGTGTGATGCTCTAGAATCCAACATAGCATTGTGCAGAATCATGTCATGGATTTTCAAACTAACATAAAAAGGTGGGACTTCTTCATTTTCACTGCTTTCTTCTACTCTTGGCCCAAATAGGATAGTTGGGTGATCATCTTGTATGTTTAGGGTATCATAGTTATGTCCCATTTTAAGCATCTTGATGATCTGATTTCTTTATTCACTATTCCTAATCAATTCATTAAATGGTACCAAATTTTTTATCTTAGCCATCTCACTTTCGAAATCAAAAGATGATGGATTCTTTTCTACTTCTTTGGTGACCATTTCTCTTCTTGTCAATATTTTCTTCTGAGGTTCTTCTTTCTGTTTCCCCTTTTCTGCAGTATCCTTCACAACATAATCTTTCACAGTGGAGTCCTTTGCAGCTGAATCTTTTGCAACAAAATATTTTTTGGTCTGACTAGAAGAAGGTACATTGTTCTGAACTTCTTTGGAGGGGTTTCCTTTTGCACGATTAGCTTTTGGAGGGTTTGGGGGTACTTTTTGGTTTCAGAGGTTATATTTCCTTTGGAATTCCATGATGGCATTTTGCAATCCGGTCTCATAATCTTCTTTTTCTAATGATGCCCTTTCTTCTTCATCTTGCAGAAAGATCTTACTTGCGTCCATGAACTGGTCATGTTCTTCATTGGTCAAAAATACCTCTGTCTCTTTATCATCACAACAGTTCATGTTATCCTCGAAATATCCATCATAACCCTCATTTACATAGTTATTTTGGAAGGGAGGCTTGATTTGTTGTTCCCCTTTATTCCCTTGATTTCCCTTATTTGTATGATTTCCCTGATTTCCCAGATTCACTGGATCTGCTTGATTGGCCTAATTTCCCTGATTTCTTGGCCTAATTTGTGGAATAGCTGGTCTTCTTGGATTTTTGGGTGGAGCATCAGCCTGTTCTCTGGGGTTAGGCCTATTTCCTAGGGCCATCCTTTCCATCATCTTCTCCATGTTTCTCATCATCATTTCGAATCTTTCCTCTCAAGTTTGAGATGTTGAAGGCTATGCTTTGTCTTGAGCTCTATTCGTGTCTCTGACAACATTATTTTTCATCTTCCCTTAATACATTAGGTTCACTTCTACCCCTATAGCATCATTCTTCATATCATCCAATGTGGTAGATCTTTGTTCTCTTAATAATAAAGAAAAAAGTCACTTTCAAAAGAATCGACATATTTGAGCTGAGCTTCCTTGGGAGGGGGGTTTACTTCATCAAGAATAACATTATACACCTTCATGAATCTGTCCAAAAACCCCTGCATCATCTCATCAGGTGATATCTTCATATTGTTATACTGGGTCAACAACTAAAGGGGATTTTTCTCATCCCCCTGTTTTGAAAGGAAGCTTGTCTCAAAGGCTTTGAAATCTACGATACTGCCTGTTGGAAGGGCTCTGAACCACTTCCTTACATCTCCTGCAAGGATTTGTGTAAATAGACTCATCTTCACATCTTCATAGTCCACTTCTTCCAAGTCTATGAAATCATTAAACCAGTCTAGAGTTTTTTGGGTTGATATGTTACCTTCGACATCATATAGTTTAATCCTTAGATTGTAGTCTTCAGGCAGGCCATGTAGTTGAGCGGGTAGTATGAGGGGAGAAAATCTTGCCACCATAGCTGCTATGAGGGGTCAGAGTGGACGTTGGTTCTGAGAAGGGGTCACTACAGGCTTGACAGATGCGGCTAAAACTAGATCTTGGAACCTCTTTTCGTCAAATATAGTCTCGTTTAGAAAAGATTCAGACTTAGTTTTGAATAAGGATTGTTCAAATTTCATGTCGAATACAATGTCTTCGATGTTAGTCAATCCTTCCCTAGGCAAGGATAGATATCAATCTAGGCACAACACTGGGGTCAAAGGAATTTCTTTTCTTTTGCGTACAAGCTTCTCAGGGTCAGACACAGAGATTGTAGCTTTTGGGTATGGATTTCTCCTGGTGTGAACTCTCTTAGGAGATAGGATTTCTATCTCACAAGGTGTGGTGAAACTGGTCACTGAATAATGGATTTTCCAAGGTAAAAATAATCTCTACCAATAACGTATTTGATCCACTGTCACCCTCAGGGATCAAACTAAATCTTTAAGTCATTTTCCCAGGGAATATTTTTCCAATTTCGACCCCGGCAAAGGTGCCAGAATGTTACCACTTTGTAAATTTTGTCTGGCTGAATAGACAAATGACATAGGTAACTATTTCAACCAACTTTAGAGCTGAGGCACTAGCCTGCTCAACTGAGAGAGGGATCTCTCGTGTCACTTGATATTTCTTTGGAAATTGGTGGCTAGATTTGGTTTGTTTTGGGGGTTTTTAAATAAATTTGCTGGCAAGGAAGGGGAGGAACACTCAGGGTTATGAAGTCAAAATTTTGAAATTGAATGAAAACAATGCATCGACTGATAGAAATCTACAGAGGAAAAAGGCTAAATGAGGCAATTAATATGAGTTATTCTTAAATTTAAATAGAGTGTAGGAAGATAAAGAAAACAAATAACTGCATTAGAGCATTACTGAAATGAATTCTGAATAAGTTAAGAAGACAGTCACACAGTTTAAATTGCTTAAGTCAAGAGAATCACAAGATGAATTCTGGGCCTTTAGATCTCCAATTTAAATGGAAGAAAATGTAGATGAAGTAACAGGTCACAAGAAATACATACAATGAAAGGAAACAAATCTCATATCACCACCCGTTAGAATCTTTTCATAGAGACTTCAAAATCTTCTACATTTATATTCAATTCAAATTCAGAAAATTTACAAATAGAGTTTGATACAACCAAAAGGTGCTCTTTCACTTCTGCCAACATTAATTCATTCAAGTAACCCAATACTTATACAACTTGATCAAAATAACTGAAACTGGAGCATTTCAGCTTCCAAAATAGTTTTGACTGACAGTTTCATTATACGAAATGATTTACAATGATTGAAAAAATAAAATGCTTCCAAAATTATGGGAAATATCTTTGTTTGTTTGGATTCTTTCACGCCATCTGTCTCTCTCTGGTCTTCTGTCGAATCTGCAAATCTGATGACATTTGGGGATCACTGATTGGCTCCAGCGATATTGCACTTTGTCTTACCCAGCCGCATGATTTCCTTCCATTGCGAATCAGAGGGGATTCTGCAATCCATCATCTCTTTAATCAAAATATCCAAGTCAATGCACGTGGCATAGGACATAGTCGGCATGTCGAATTTCACTATCTTGAACTTATTCAAAATTTTGAAGTCTTTAGAAAGATATTCTACCAGACTTGGGCCTTTCAGGCTTTCTTCTATAGCTTCAAATTTAGAATGGTCCATTCTGCATTGCATGAGGAGAGTATTGTAATATTCCTGATTGTATAATGAACCTCTGCCATTCCAAAATGATGGGAGGCCTTTGATAAACAATTGTTCAAATGCATCTTTAAATTCCTATATGTTGTGCTCCATTTTCTTATCTTTGTTTTGGACCGATCTGAGTAGGTTATGTTTGGTGATGATTTTCCTAGATGAAATGATCAATGCAGTCCTTTATTTTATCCCGATAGTTTGAAGATTGGCAGTTGGCATAGAATTTAGCAATTCAATATCATTTTGGGCCCATTCTGAGGGATTCTTGGCTAACATTTCATTAACAATATCACACCTGCTCCGAGATGTAGCAGCCACACTGTCTTTGTCATTTATAAAATTTAGGTAAACCCTGAATTTAGCATCTTCTGCAGCAATAACATCCCATATGACATGTTTGGCTCCTAGAAATAATGTTTTTCCCTTTAGCCTTATTTTCATTTTTCTCACTATCTCTTGCAAATCTTAATTATCTCTGTGAAGTTGAGCCATCTTCTCATATTTCACCTTCATCTCTTGTTTCAAATTTCCTATGACTACGTTGAGACCTTTGATCTCCCCCATTTTGATGCCTACCTGGGACATAGCTTGGACCAACCCTTCAGTGCTAGATCCAACCTCTGTATTAGTAGGTACAATGAAAGCCACATATGATGTTGTTGCTTGTTCTTGTGACCAATTTTCTTTCTCTTTTTCCAACTGCATCACTTTAGCTTTGTAATTGAGTGCCTCTTGTCATTTATGATGTTTGTGGATGGTCTTTAGGTGACATATTCAACCTTTTCTTTAAGCTTTGGATCATCTTATCCTTTTCATCCAGAGAATCTTTCACCCCTTGAGGACCTTCAGACTCTATCCTTTTGACTTGTGTCATCTAGGCTTTGATGGATGCATTTTCCTATTTCAATTGTTCATCTAGTTTGAGTGCATGTGTTGTCAATATTGCGACCCTCTGACTCAAAATCTGATATTCGGAATATAGCATATCGCTGACATTTCTGTGGAACCATACTTTGTCAGGGGAACCAATATTTTCATAGTGAATTTTGATCTTAGATACCTTATCATCATCATCCACTGCTATGTTAAATGTTTTATTTTCCACATCTCTGACTGAGAGCAAGGAAGCTTTAAATTGGGAAGTCTTTTCCACTTTAGGTAAAAGGTCTCTTATTTCACTGTTGGCCATACCTCCCTTCACAACGTACTGGTTCATTAAATCTTCCTTGGACTGATAAATTGCCCTAGGTCTCTGGATAAATATGTGTTTCCTGCTGCTAAAAACCTTTAGGTTTCTTTCTTTTTGTGTCCTATATTCCGTACTTGCTACTTCGTTCTAAGTTACAGCTTATACCATTTCCATGAATTTTTTCTCCTTGGGTTCTTCTTCTTCCAGGTAGACTATTTGAGAGGATGATGTGATTTTCATTTTCTTGAGAATATATTGTTGGCTACTAACGCCCAGGGCCTCTGAACTGCTCCTCTGATTGTAGATACTCAATTTAGGAGCTTTGACAATCAATATAGGAGAAGGTTTATGTGTTGGGCTCTGCTGGGAAGCTAGTTCCATTTGTTTTGTTAGATCATGTTGCATAGTGACCTCCATATCTACACAAGTTTCTAGATTGGCCAATTTATCGAATCCTTCAACATGCTCATGTTCATAGGGACCTTGTCTACTTGCTAATCTCCTCTTTGATATGATTTGGTGTGGGTCGTGTCTTCTTCCTTGAAACTGTGTGAACCCAAATTCACTAACTTTGGATTGAATCTGAGGCAAACAAGACTTGTTCTTCACCACAAAGGTACCTACTATGAAAGGAAATTTTAGATTAGAAGCCTTGTGTGATTTCAAAAAGTGCTCATTTTCTGAGATGATCCTTTATCTTATGAACTCCAAAGAAAATATTCTAGGGGTCAGAAAGTCTGGTAAAAGATGAGGTCCTTTCTAGTAGCTGTATACCAAAATCGTCATGGATTGTATGAAGAACATCCAGTCACCTATCCTGCTCTCTGGATTTGGTTGTAAACAACTTTTCATTTCTTCCAGGACCCTTGGCAAGTTTGAACCGAAGATAAGACTATACACCCTGGACATAATATTATTGATGAAGATAAGCGTGGTGAACCTTTTACATTCAGTTCAAATGAACGGAGTCTCGAGAAATTCAGTGTTGTTAGATTCCAGGAATACTCTCAGCAAATGGGTGTAATATCTTAAATGTCTTAATGAATTGAAATTCACCAACTGTTGATGCATATTTTCAATAATGAATTTGTCAAAACTGACACACACTAAATGAACAGAATCTGACATAAATAAAGTCAACAGGAAACCTAACATGACTTCTACCACAAACTTGTCATTGTCCAATCCTAAAATTTGACTTAATAGAAAACAAGCCCACTAGACTTTGATGATCATGACGCTTACGTTGGAAGGTAATGAAA
>JZKD02S2101291.1:31671-42360 GCA_000966675.3 Picea glauca | reverse complement strand
AGAAATGCACCCTTATGCACGACTATCAGAACCCACAACATTCTGTCACACCCTCCTGGTGTGAAGCCTCAAAGACCTCTAACCCTGAAATCAAACAACTCCTGCAAATGCATACCTACAACATACATCTACAACATATAAAGAACACACATAGACATTCATTCAACACAAAAATACTTGCAGGAAAAACTGCTTCTGTTTGTGTTAATAAAAATGCCTCTTTACAAAGGTTTTCTGAGCATAAACTTCAACAGAGTCTCATCTCCTTCTTGAATCTCTCTACATACTACTTTTATTCCTTCTCTGTTACTTTTCTACCAACTACCTTTTTTTTACAAAAGAGATTCAAAGATCTTTTTACATGAGGGGGCTCTTTGAGCTCTTCCCTCCAATCGACCTACCCTATTCAATTACATTGAATGGGCTGTCTAGTCCAGAATTGGAACTATATTTCATCCTTACAAACATTCAAGGCTCCCTACAACTATGCCTATGCAAAGTGCGACTTTACGGCTCAACAGCCTTACATTTATTTAATTACATTCAAATTCAAATTTGAAATGAGGGCTACGCCTCTCTTCATTGAATGCGTGCACTGATGTGAGCTGGTTGGCTGGTTGATTGACATGGAGAGATGCTCCTGCATCACTGATCTACACCGAGCTCTTTAAGGAAGTATGAGATGTATTTTCTTGATCATATGAAGAGATGCCAAGAATCGACCCTCGAATTATCTATCATGGGATTCAAACTTATCTGTATGCTAAGCCTATTCAACAATGTCTGAAAGCTTTCAATCCCTAGAAGGCCCCTACTATTAAGGCAGAGGTAGAGAAATTGGTTAATGCTAGATTTATCTACCCGATTACCTTGACCGAATGGGTATCCAATCTCATTCTTGTGAATAGAAAGGAACCATCCGTGTATGAATGGACTTTCATGAATTGAACAAATCATGTCCTAAAGTCAACTTCCCGACACCTTTCATCAATCAGATTCTTAACAAGTGTGTAGGAAGAATTTATTTTTCTTTCATGGATTTATTTTCATGGTACAACCAAATTCAAATTAAACCCGAGGATCAACACAAGATGACCTTTATTTGTCCTTTGGGTACTTTCGCATATCAGAATATGCCTTTCGACCTTAAAAATTCCATAGAAACCTTCCAATGTGCTATGACGTTCGCATTCCATGATCTTAAGCATATAGTCGAAGCTTATATTGACGATCTTGCTACTCACTCTCATAAGATAATCGATCACCCTAAGCACCTTAGGCTAGCTTTTATAATATGTTGTCATTATAGAATATGCTTAAACCCTCATAAATGAATCTTTTGCATTAGGTATGGACATATTTTGGTATTTTTAGTCTTTGAGACAAGGATCATGGTATATCTGTTAAAGGTTGAGGAAATAATTCGGTTGCCTCCCCCACATACTATTTGACAACTTCAAGGTTTACAGGGGAAAAACAACTTTTTATGTCAATTTATAGTAAACTATGCCAATATTACTAAGGGTTTCATGCTTATTTTGAAGAAGGACACCCATTTTATCTGGGATGAGCAAGCCCAAGAATCCTTTAATGCTTTGAAGAAAGCCTTGGTATCGATGCCTTTACTGAAGTCTCCTAACTATAGTAGGGATTACTTTCTTTATATCATCGGGTTCGAAGAGACGATTTATATGGTTTTGGTTCAGGAGGATGATAAGCTTCGCAAGCAGGTCATCTACTATCTTAGTCGAAACTTAGCCAGTCCTATTATCACCATATAATTCCTATATGGTGTCAGAGTTTCAAAATTTTAATGAAGGATTAAATCGCCACAGAGATGTGATAATTTGGAGGACCCGGATATACCTGGAAGCATATGGATGAAATAATGGAGATATGAAGAGTAAAACTCAGTAGATCGTCGATCCTGACATCAGACCGGATCAACGGTTGAGGCGCGTATCAGAGATGTAACTAGCACAGAGATTAAGTAGTCAAGGGTGGGCTGGGGAGAACCGTCACAGTTTTTTGCAGGACACGTGGCACCCTTAGAAGTACATCGAAGGAGAAGGTTGTCTGACCAAAACCACTTTTTTCAACCTCTGATGACAAATTTTTCAGGCAAGATGTGGACCGTAGATCTTGAAATGACCCGTATCAATGGTCGAGGTGCATTTCAACGATTGAAGTAGAACGAGAATTAGCTGACAGAGGATGGACCAGGGAAAACTGCCCTGGTTTAAGTCATGGACATGTGTCTTTCTCAAATACGCATCAAGGAAAAGGGTGGTTCATCAAAAACCATTTTTCTCCAAACCCTGATGGTAATAGATTCCTATAAAAGGAGGAACTAGGGCATTATTCTATGACAATTTGAAGCGTTCAAACGTTCAGAAATTTGGCGCAAAGCTTCCATTCAAATTTTGAATTTCAGAACCAAACCAAACTAGTTTTCTCGCCGCCTATCAGGTATTCTTCACCATGGCTTCCAATCCTGTTGTTTTATCCATAAGTGAGCCAGATATTTCCTCCATGGAGGAAGCCCTAATTGACAAAGATTTTTACATTTTTGACACAGAGACAATGGTCTCGCCCATTTCTATGTCAAAAGAGAATTTCTTGAATAATGTTGGATCCCGCATACCCTTTATTGAAGAGGATCAAGCCTCCTTTTCCCCTTATGTTGTAGAAACAATCTTCCCATTCCCTGAATTTGTAATCCGGTGTGCAGAGCGATATTCCCAGGGAGAAAGAGTCGTTTTAAACAAATTAGGGTCATAAATTTTGTGTAATGTAAATGCAGGAAATGAAATCAGATATGGAAATTATTGTGCCTGCTAATTTATAGGCTAGATCAAACACTGAGGGATTAGTTCAGGCTATGTCCCAGGAGATCTTGAAAACAGGTGAGATCAGGAATCTCAAAGAAAACTTAGAAAGGTTGAAACAGGAGATGAAGGTGAAGAATGAGAAATTGGCTCAACTCCACAAAGAGAACCAAGACCTGCAGGAAAGAGTGAACAAGATAAAAACTAGATTGAAGGACAAAGAACTACTACAGGGAGCCAAACATGTAATATGGGATGCCATTGTTGTGGAGGTTTCAAAGTTCAGAAGTTACCTGAATTTTGTCAACGACAAAGACAACATGGTTGTTGTAGCTCAGAACAGATGCACTGTTGTAAATGAAGTGTTAGCAAAGAAGCCCTCAGAATGGGCCCAAAATTCCATCGACTTAGTAAATGTTATACCAACTCTCAATCTTCAAACCATCGATGTGAACGACGGGACTGCATTAATCATTTCAGCCAGGAGAATCATTTCCAAGCACAACCCGCTCATATCGGTCCAGAACAAAGCTGTGAAAATGGAGCATAACATACAAGAGTTTAAATACACCTTTGAAAAATTGTTTGATAAAGGCCTCCCCTCATTTTGGGATGGTAAAGCCTCATTATACAATCAACAATATTATCACACTCTCCTCATGCAGTGCAGGATGGACCATTCCAGGTTTGAAGATATGGAAGAAAGTTTGAAAGGCCTTAGCTTGGTAGAACATTTAGCTACTGATTTAAAAATTCTAAACAAGTTCAAAATAGTGAACGTTAGCATGCCAACCATGTCCTATGCTACATGCATTGGATTGGAAATTTTCATTAAATAAATGATGGATGACAAAATCCCCTCTGATGCTCAATGGAAAGAACTCTTGTGGTTGGGTAAGACAAAGTACAACGTCCCCGAAACCAGCATGTGATCTCCAGTTGTCACCAATATTGCATATACAACAAAAGCATAGGGTGGAACAAATGGAATGGAAGTAGTCAGGCGGTCAGAGAGACTGTTCATGATGTTGAAACGTTTCCTTTTTGATAATTATTGTAAATTGTTTCGTATACCAAAAATGACATTCAAAACTGTTACAGAAGTTGAAACGTTTCAGTTTCAGTTATTTTTAATCAAATTGTATAAGTACTAAGAGGATTGAATTAATTAATGTTGGCAGAAGTGAAAGAGCACCTTTTTGGTTGTACCAAAATTTAGTTGTAAATTTTTTGAATCTGAATTGAATACAAATGCAAAAGATTTTGAAGTCTCTATGAAAAGATTCTAACGGGTGGTGATATGAGATTTGTTTCCTTTCATCGTATGTATTTCTTGTAGCTTTTCATTTCATTTACATTTTCTTATGTTTAAATTGTAGAGTTCAAAGGCCCATAATTCATCCTGTGATGCTCTTGGATTAAGTGATTTAAACTATGTGATTGTCTTCTTAACTTATTCAGAATTCATTTCAGCAATGCTCTGATGCAGTTATTTGTTTTCTTCATCTTCCTACACATCTTTTTTATTTCAAAAATAACTCAGATTCATCGCCTTATTTGGCCTTTGTCCTCTGGAGAGTTCTATCAGTCGATGCATGATTTTCATTCACTTTCAGAATTTTGACTCCATAGCCCATAGTGTTCCCCCCTTCTTGCCAACAACTTTATTAAAATTCCCCAAAACAACCAAATCTAGCCACTGATTTCCATAGATATATCAAGTGACACGAGAGAGCCCTCTCTGAGTTGAGTAGGCTGGTGCCTCAACTCTAAAGTTGGTTGAAAAAATTACCTATTTCATTTGTTTATTCAATCAGATAGAATTTACAGAGTGCTAACATTTTGGCACCACTATCGGGGACGAAATTGAATTTTTTTTCCCTAGGAAAATGACTTAAATCTTTAGTTTGATCCCTGAGGGTGATAGTGGACCAAATACCTTATTGGATGAAGATTATTTTTACCCTGGCGACTCTATTACTCAGAGACCATTTGTACTACACTGTGTAAGATATAAATCCTAGCTCCTAAGAAAATCCACACCATGAGAAACCTAAACCCAGAACCTGCAGTCCCTGTCTCTAGCCCTAAAAAGATTGGTCGAAGAAGAAAAGAAAATATAGTAACCCATGTGTTACGTCCATACCGATATTCTTCCTTACCTAGATATGGATTGACCAGTATCGAAGACCTTGAGTTTGATCTAAAATCCAAACACTCCCTATTCAGAACTAGGTATGAATCCCATTTAGACGAGACCATATTTGAGGAAAATAGATTCCAAGATTTGATTCTAGTAGCTTTTGTCAAGCCTGTAGTGGCTCCTGTCCGAAACCGACAGCCAGTCTAACCCCTCAAAGAAACTATGGCCGCAAGATTTTCTCCTCTCATACTGCCTGCTCTATTGCACGACTTACCCTAGGAATACAACCTAAGGATTAAGCTATATGATGTTGAAGGTAACATATCAGCCCAGAAACACCTAGACTGGTTTAATAATTTCATAGACTTAGAAGTGGTGGATTTTTCATATGTGAAAATGAGTTTGTTTACACAAAGCCCTGCAAGAGATGTAAGAAAATGGTTCAGAGCCATTTCACCAAGAAGTATTTTAGATTTTATATCTTTTGAGACACTCTTCCTTGCCATATGGGGAGATAACAAAAACCCCATTCAATTGTTGACACACTACAACAATATGAAGAGGTCACTTGATGAAACAGTGAAAGATTTTTCGGCTAGATTCATGAAGGCATACAATGTGATTCCTGATGAAGTAAAACCCCCACCTAAAGTTGCTCAACTCAAATATGTTGATTCTTTCGAAAGTGATTTTTCTTTATTATTGAGAGAACAAAGATATGCCACGATAGATGATATGATGATAGATTCCATTAAATTTTAAGTAAACCTAATGGCTTCAGGAAAAATGAAATCTAATTCTAACAGAAACATGGGAAAAAATTAGGATAAAGCACAAACTTCCACATCACAAACATCAGAAGAAAGATTCGAAGAAATGATGAGAAACATGGAAAGGATGATGGAAAGAATGGCATTGGGAAACAAACCCAACCCTAGAGAATAGGTCAGCAGTCCACCTAGAAATCTGAGAATACCCACCGATCCATAGATCAGACATAGAGAGTAGAGAAACTAGGGTAATCAGGCAGCTCAAGCAGACCAAACAAATTAGGGAAATCAAGGAAATCAAGGAGAACAACAAATAAGGCCTCCTTTTCAGAATAATTATGTGAATGAAGATTATGATGGATATTTTGAAGATAATGTGAACTGTTGTGATGACAAAGAAACTGAGGTCTTTTTGACAAAAGAAGAACATAACCATTTCATGGATGCGAATGAAATATTTTTGCAAGATGAAGAGGAAAGGGTATCAGTAGAAAGAGAAGACTTTGAGACCACATTGCAAAACATCATCATGCAATTCCAAAGGAAATACAATCTTTGAAATAAAAAGGTACCTACAAATCCTCCGAAAGGTAATCTCCCAAAGCTAAACTCCACCAAATATGCTCAGAGTAATGTTCCCTCTTCTAGTCAACCCAAAAAAGATTCCATGGGAAAAGATCCAGCTGGAAAGGATTCCACTGTGAAAGAATCACTACAAAGGATTCTATGGATAAGGGAAAGCATAAAGAGGAACCGGAGAAGAAAATATTCACAAGAAAATAAATTGTCACTAAAGAGGTAGAAAGAACTTCGTCCTCTTTGGAATTCGAAAGTGAGATGGCTAAGATTAATATTTCGGTACCATTTAATGAATTGATCATAAATAGTGAATACATAAGTCATATCATCAAGATGCTTAAGATGGGATAGACCTCTGACACTCTGAACATACAAGATGACCACCCATCCATCTTATTTGGGTAGAGAGTAGAAGAAAGCGGTGAAAGTGAAGAAGTTCCTCCTTTCTATGTCAACATAAAAATCCACAACATGAATTTACACAATGCTATGCTGGACTCCGGAGAATCTCACAACTTGATGCCTAAAGTGGTCATGGACCAACTAGGCCTTGAGGTCACAAGACCCTATAAGGATCTATTCTCTTTTGATTCAAGGAAGGTGAAATGCCTTGGCATGATAAAAGACATGGTCACTTCTCTGGCACAAATCCTAGTGAAGAATATGGTGATGGACATAGTGGTCGCTAATATCCCTCCGAAATTCAGCATGATGTTGTCTAGGTCATGGGCTGCAAAACTAAAAGGAACCCTCCATATGGACATGTCATATGCCACTATTCCTTTATTTGGTCAAGACATAAGATTGTGCAGGGAATTTCTACTGAAATATATGGTCAACAACAAATCACAACCTACCAACCATCCTATCTACTCAGTAAGCATTGAGTTGGGGTATTCCATTTTCTTCAATGATATATGCTCAGGAGTAGAAGAGACGAAAATAGTCCTGGCAGATAAAGGTATACCCGGGCATCAGTTGGAGGAAATTTTAGAGCAACAGGGTGATCCAGAGGATCAGATATGGAAAATGAACTTTGATGGAGCTGCATGTAGAGAAGAAGCTGGATCTGGCGTGTGGATAAATCATCCCAATGGAGATGCGAAATTGTTCTCTTACAAACTCATTTTTAAATGTACAAATAATATGGCCGAGTATGAAGCTTTAATATTGGGGTTGAAATTTTTGGAAGAGTTGGGTGCCAAAAGGATTGTTGTACTTGGAGATTATGAACTCATCATAAATCAAATCAAAGGAATATACCAGGCCAGACATCCTAGACTAAGGTCTTACAAAAAATTGGTATTAGAACTCCTTGAGAAATTTTCAGAATGCAACCTTTCAACAATTCCAAGGGAACAAAATCAGGTTGTCGATGCACTGGACACTTCAACAACATTGTTCAAAGTCCCAATTTTTCCTGAAAAAATATACAAGGTTGAAGCCAAGTACATACCGGCGATACTAGACAATATGAAACATTGACAAGTCTTAGAGGACGATAAACAGATAGAAATCGTCCTCGGGATGGAAAATGAGTTCGAGAATTTAAGCATTGATGATGAATGTTACGACGATGAATTAGATGTAGTTTCTTTCACCAAAGAAGGATACTTTGACAATCAAATTGTTGGCAAAGATATGGTGCAGCTAAAGAGCAACATTATCCCTAAAGGCCTAGTACCATTATAAAAACGTTTTGATAACAACGATGTGGCTAGAAGTCCAAAGATCAAAGTAGATGAAGGGGACGTGGAAGACTGTAATTTTGGGACTCCAGAAGACCCAAATATCATTAAAATGTCCAAGAAGCTCAGCCTTGAAGTCAAAGAAAGGTATGTAAAATTGATGAAAGAATTCCCTGATGTATTTTCCTAGAGCTACGATGATTTGAAAGTTTATGATACTAGTATAATCCAGCATGTTATCCCGATAAAACAAGATCAAAATCCATTTAAATAGAAGTTAAGAAGAATAAACCATTTTTTGTTACCATTGATAGACAAAGAAGTAAATAAATTGTTTAAAGAAAAAATCATAGTGTCCCTAAGATTCTCCAAATGGGTAGCAAATCTGGTGCCTGTCAGAGAAAATAGTGGAGAGATCAAATTGCGTGTGGACTTCAGAAATCTGAATAAGGTATCTCTTAAAGATAACTACACTTTTCCCAAAATGGNAAAAGGTACCTACAAATCCTCCGAAAGGTAATCTCCCAAAGCTAAACTCCACCAAATATGCTCAGAGTAATGTTCCCTCTTCTAGTCAACCCAAAAAAGATTCCATGGGAAAAGATCCAGCTGGAAAGGATTCCACTGTGAAAGAATCACTACAAAGGATTCTATGGATAAGGGAAAGCATAAAGAGGAACCGGAGAAGAAAATATTCACAAGAAAATAAATTGTCACTAAAGAGGTAGAAAGAACTTCGTCCTCTTTGGAATTCGAAAGTGAGATGGCTAAGATTAATATTTCGGTACCATTTAATGAATTGATCATAAATAGTGAATACATAAGTCATATCATCAAGATGCTTAAGATGGGATAGACCTCTGACACTCTGAACATACAAGATGACCACCCATCCATCTTATTTGGGTAGAGAGTAGAAGAAAGCGGTGAAAGTGAAGAAGTTCCTCCTTTCTATGTCAACATAAAAATCCACAACATGAATTTACACAATGCTATGCTGGACTCCGGAGAATCTCACAACTTGATGCCTAAAGTGGTCATGGACCAACTAGGCCTTGAGGTCACAAGACCCTATAAGGATCTATTCTCTTTTGATTCAAGGAAGGTGAAATGCCTTGGCATGATAAAAGACATGGTCACTTCTCTGGCACAAATCCTAGTGAAGAATATGGTGATGGACATAGTGGTCGCTAATATCCCTCCGAAATTCAGCATGATGTTGTCTAGGTCATGGGCTGCAAAACTAAAAGGAACCCTCCATATGGACATGTCATATGCCACTATTCCTTTATTTGGTCAAGACATAAGATTGTGCAGGGAATTTCTACTGAAATATATGGTCAACAACAAATCACAACCTACCAACCATCCTATCTACTCAGTAAGCATTGAGTTGGGGTATTCCATTTTCTTCAATGATATATGCTCAGGAGTAGAAGAGACGAAAATAGTCCTGGCAGATAAAGGTATACCCGGGCATCAGTTGGAGGAAATTTTAGAGCAACAGGGTGATCCAGAGGATCAGATATGGAAAATGAACTTCGATGGAGCTGCATGTAGAGAAGGAGCTGGAGCTGGCATGTGGATAAATCATCCCAATGGAGATGCGAAATTGTGCTCTTACAAACTCATTTTTAAATGTACAAATAATATGGCCGAGTATGAAGCTTTAATATTGGGGTTGAAATTTTTGGAAGAGTTGGGTGCCAAAAGGATTGTTGTACTTGGATATTCTGAACTCATCATAAATCAAATCAAAGGAATATACCAGGCCAGACATCCTAGACTAAGGTCTTACAAAAAATTGGTATTAGAACTCCTTGAGAAATTTTCAGAATGCAACCTTTCGGCAATTCCAAGGGAATAAAATCAGGTTGTCGATGCACTGGACACTTCAACAACATTGTTCAAAGTCCCAATTTTTCCTGAAAAAATCTACAAGGTTGAATTCAAGTACATACTGGCGATACTAGACAATATGAAACATTGACAAGTCTTAGAGGACGATAAACAGATAGAAATCTTCCTCGGGATGGAAAATGAGTTCGAGAATTTAAGCATTGATGATGAATATTACGACGATGAAGTAGATGTAGTTTCTTTCACCAAAGAAGGATACTTTGACAATCAAATTGTTGGCAAAGATATTGTGCAGCTAAAGAGCAACATTATCCCTAAAGGCCTAGTACCATTATAAAAACGTTTTGATAACAACGATGTGGCTAGAAGTCCAAAGATCAAAGTAGATGAAGGGGACGTGGAAGACTGTAATTTTGGGACTCCAGAAGACCCAAATATCATTAAAATGTCCAAGAAGCTCAGCCTTGAAGTCAAAGAAAGGTATGTAAAATTGATGAAAGAATTCCCTGATGTATTTTCCTAGAGCTACGATGATTTGAAAGTTTATGATACTAGTATAATCCAGCATGTTATCCCGATAAAACAAGATCAAAATCCATTTAAATAGAAGTTAAGAAGAATAAACCATTTTTTGTTACCATTGATAGACAAAGAAGTAAATAAATTGTTTAAAGAAAAAATCATAGTGTCCCTAAGATTCTCCAAATGGGTAGCAAATCTGGTGCCTGTCAGAGAAAATAGTGGAGAGATCAAATTGCGTGTGGACTTCAGAAATCTGAATAAGGTATCTCTTAAAGATAACTACACTTTTCCCAAAATGG
>JZKD02S2101291.1:0-19722 GCA_000966675.3 Picea glauca | reverse complement strand
GTGCAGCTAAAGAGCAACATTATCCCTAAAGGCCTAGTACCATTATAAAAACGTTTTGATAACAACGATGTGGCTAGAAGTCCAAAGATCAAAGTAGATGAAGGGGACGTGGAAGACTGTAATTTTGGGACTCCAGAAGACCCAAATATCATTAAAATGTCCAAGAAGCTCAGCCTTGAAGTCAAAGAAAGGTATGTAAAATTGATGAAAGAATTCCCTGATGTATTTTCCTAGAGCTACGATGATTTGAAAGTTTATGATACTAGTATAATCCAGCATGTTATCCCGATAAAACAAGATCAAAATCCATTTAAATAGAAGTTAAGAAGAATAAACCATTTTTTGTTACCATTGATAGACAAAGAAGTAAATAAATTGTTTAAAGAAAAAATCATAGTGTCCCTAAGATTCTCCAAATGGGTAGCAAATCTGGTGCCTGTCAGAGAAAATAGTGGAGAGATCAAATTGCGTGTGGACTTCAGAAATCTGAATAAGGTATCTCTTAAAGATAACTACACTTTTCCCAAAATGGTACACATTCTACAGAAGGTAGTGGGCTCTCAAAGGATGTCGATGTTGGATGGTTTCTCGGGATACAACCGTATCATGGTACACCATGACAATCAAGAAAAGACAGTGTTCACCACACCTTGGGGAACATTCATGTATGCCAAAATGCCATTTGGGCTTATGAATGTTGGAGCAACATTTCATAGGGCTATGGACATAGCCTTTGCAGATGAAAAGGATAAATTTATTGTTATATACCTAGATGACATTACTGTGTATTCTTCTATAGATGAGGAACAAATCAAACATCTCAGAAGGGAATTCAAGAAATGCAAAAAATTTGACATATCACTGAATCCGAAAAAGTCAAATTTTTCCATGGAAGAAGGGAATCTCTTAGGGAACATAATTTCTAAGGAAGGAATAAAGGTAGACCTCAACAAGGTAGACCTCAACAAGGTTGAAGTAATTTTGAAGATTGGCATACCCAGAAGCCAAAAGGAAGTACAATCCTTTCTAGGTAAAGTAAATTTCCTGAGAAGATTTATTCCTAATTTAGCAGAGATCATAAAGCATATCACCAACATGTTAAAGAAGGGAAATCAAATCAAACGGATCCTTGAGGCTATAA
Organism: Picea glauca; assembly: GCA_000966675.3. NCBI lineage: Eukaryota > Viridiplantae > Streptophyta > Pinopsida > Pinales > Pinaceae > Picea > Picea glauca. Next base: position 18,581 of record JZKD02S2101291.1, on the reverse strand, counting down.
AATCTTTTGAAGACATCAAGGTAGAATTGACAAAGGCTCCTGTGCTGGCTAGTCCAAATTTCGAGAAAGATTTCATACTATTCTCTTTCACTTCAGAACACACAATTGTAGGTGTATTACTCCAAAAGGATTACCATAATTTTGAGAAGCCCATAACATACTAAAGTAATACATTGAGAAATGCTCCTTTGAAATATGACATCATGGAGAAGCAGGCATATGATTTGGTCAAAGCATTGAAATAATTTAGGGTGTATATTCTACATTCACATACGACTTCTTATGTCCCCTGTAGCTCAGTAAAAGGATCGTAACACAACCCGATCCTGAAGGAAAGAGGGAAAAATGGATTGCAGTACTATTAGAATATGATCTCGAAATCAAGCCCGCGAAGTTGATCAAAGGGCAGGGACTTTCCAGACTAATGGCTCAAAAAAACTATGATCTCTTCAGGATAAAGTTGACTACAGATATGTCAGAGGATACAACAGAGGAAGAAAGGGTGACTCCATGAATATCTCAGAAATTTATTGACTTTACATGGTATGCAGACATTATATTTTTGTTAAATAATCTTCAACCTCCTCCTGAATATAGTAAAACAAAGGCTAGGTGCTTGAAACTAAAGACGGAAAAATTCTACATTGTTAATGAATTACTGTACTGGAAATACCAAGGATGGATTTTACTGAGTTGTTTGATAGAAGAGGAAGCGGAAAGAACCATCAGGGAGTTCCATAAAGGAAACTGTGGAGGTCATCATTATTCGAAGACAACTATACACAACATGTTGAGAGCTAGTTTTTATTGGCCTATTATTTTTCCTAATGTTTATAAGGAAGTTTCAAAGTTCCATGAATGCCAAATCTTCGATGGGAAAGGAAAGTTGTAGTCTCTGTCATTGAAGCCCATTTCAGTAGAAGCTCCTTTCAGGCAATGGGGCCTAGATTTCATAGGAGAGATACACCCACAATCTTCGTCTCAATGCAAATGGATCCTGACTACAACAAATTATTTTACTAAATGTATTGAGGTTGTTCCTACCAGACAAGCTATAGATGACGTTATCATTTGATTCCTGGAAGACAATATTTTGTCCAGATTCGGATGTCTAGTCAATATTATAAGAGACAATGCAGCGACCTTTAAGTCTAAAAAATTTGATAAATTCTGCAGTGATTACAATATTACTCTTGGCCATTCTACATCATACTACCCAGAAGGAAATGGATTAGCTGAGTCTTCAAACAAAAGCCTGTTCAGAATCATCAAAAAACTGTTGCAGGAGAATAAAAAGGCGTGGCACAAGAAGATCATCCATGCACTATGTGCTTACATGATATCCCCAAAACGATCTATTTCCACATCTCCATTCCAAAGCGTCTATGGTATAGAATCCATATTTCCTACAACACCTAGATTGTCGGTAATGAAGTTGTTACTGGAGAAATAAGAAGAGATGAATGTCGGTCGGATAAGGGAGTATGAACTCATCAACGTGCAACAAACAAGAGAAAAATCTTTCAATAATTCCCAACTACGTCAAGAAAAAATCAAGGAATATTTCGACAGGCGTACCAAAGAGGATGACTTCAAACTTGGAGACTGGGTACTAAGATGGGATGCCAAGAACAAAAATAAAGGTAAACATGGAAAATTTGATCACCTGTGGCTGGGCCCATTCAAAATTATATCTTACCGTGGGAGAAATGCCTATTTGTTGGAGGAAATTAATGGACAACTCGCTGGAGGAGGGCCTGTAAATGGCAGGTTCCTCAAGCACTACGTCATTTGAAAAATCATCACTCGCCATTCATTGTACATAGCCGCTTTGCATTTTGTTTCTCTTTAAGTGTGAAAATTGAAATAAAAACAACATGGTTGAAGCCCGAGGTGAAGGCCCTGAGCTGTGTTGAGTAGGTTCAGAGTTTTTGAATAAAATAAATGGATTCAGATCACACACATAAGATTATAGCCCAATGGGTAGGAACTTGGTCTTCAGTTATTTTCTACCTCAGAGGGAGGATAGCATCTCTAGTTGGAGCCAATGTTATCACCATATAATTCCCAGATGGTGTCTGAGATTCAAAATTTTAATGAAGGATTAAATTGCCACAGAGCTGTGATAATTTGGAGGACCCGACTATACCTAACAGTGTATGGACGAAATAGCAGATATATGAAGATTAAAACTCAGTAGATCGTCGACCCTGAAAGTGACCCAGATCAATGGCTGAGACGCATATCGGAGATGTAACTATCACAGAGATTAAGTGATCGACGGCGGGCCCAGGAAAAACATCATGGTTTTTTGCGGGATGCGTGGCACCTTTAGAAGTACATCGGAGGAGAGGGATTTCTGACCAAAACCACTTTTTTCAACCTTCAATGACAGATTTTCTAGGCAAGACATGGACCGTAGATCTTGAAATGACCCAGATCAATGGCCGAGGAGCATTTTGGCGATTGAAGTAGCGCGAGAATTAGCTGACAAAGGATGGACTAGGAAAAAATGCCCTGGTTTAAGTCATGGACACATGGCATCCTTAGAGACACATCCGGGAAAAGGGAGGTTCATCCAAAACCATTCTTCTCCAAACCCCGATGGAAATATCTGCCTATAAAAGGAGGAACCGCGAGCATTATTCTATGACAATTTGAAGCGTTCAAACGTTAGGAAATTTGGCACAAAGATTCCATTCAAATTTCGAAGTTCAGAACCAAATCAGACAAGTTTTCTCACCACCTATCAGGTATTCTTCACCATGGCTGCCAATTCTATTGTTTTATCCATGAGTGAACCAGATATTACCTCCAGGGAGGAAGCCCTAATTGACAGAGATTTTGACATTTTCGACACAAAGACAATGGTATCACCTGTTTCTGTGTCTAAAGAGAATTTGTTGAACAATGTTGGATCCTTCATACCCTTTCTTGAAGCGGATCAATCCTCCTTTGCACTTTATGTCATATAAATAGTCTTCCCATTACCTGAACTTGTAAGTTGGTGTGTAGAGCGATATTCCCAGGGAGAAAGACTCATTTTAAACAAATTAGGGTCAGAAGTTCTGTGTAAGGTAAATGTAGGAAACAACATCAGATATGGAAATTATTGTGCCCGCTAATGTATAGGTTGGATCAAGCACTGAGGGTTTAGTTCAGGCTATGTCCCAGGTGAGATTTAAAATAGGTGAGATCAAGAGTCTCAAAGAAAACTTAGAAAGGTTGAAACAAGAGATGAAGATGAAGGATGAGAAATTGGCTCAACTCCACAGAGAGAACCAATACCTACAGGAAAGAGTGAACAAGCTAAAAACCAAGTTGAAGGGAAAAACACTACTGGAAGGATCAAAACATGTAATATAGGATGTGATTGTTGTAGAGGTTGTTAAGTTCATAAGTTATTTGAATTTTATCAACGACAAAGACAACATGGATACTACGGCTCGAAACAGATGAACTNGTGCAGCTAAAGAGCAACATTATCCCTAAAGGCCTAGTACCATTATAAAAACGTTTTGATAACAACGATGTGGCTAGAAGTCCAAAGATCAAAGTAGATGAAGGGGACGTGGAAGACTGTAATTTTGGGACTCCAGAAGACCCAAATATCATTAAAATGTCCAAGAAGCTCAGCCTTGAAGTCAAAGAAAGGTATGTAAAATTGATGAAAGAATTCCCTGATGTATTTTCCTAGAGCTACGATGATTTGAAAGTTTATGATACTAGTATAATCCAGCATGTTATCCCGATAAAACAAGATCAAAATCCATTTAAATAGAAGTTAAGAAGAATAAACCATTTTTTGTTACCATTGATAGACAAAGAAGTAAATAAATTGTTTAAAGAAAAAATCATAGTGTCCCTAAGATTCTCCAAATGGGTAGCAAATCTGGTGCCTGTCAGAGAAAATAGTGGAGAGATCAAATTGCGTGTGGACTTCAGAAATCTGAATAAGGTATCTCTTAAAGATAACTACACTTTTCCCAAAATGGACCACATTCTACAGAAGGTAGTGGGCTCTCAAAGGATGTCGATGTTGGATGGTTTCTCGGGATACAACCGTATCATGGTACACCATGACGATCAAGAAAAGACAGTGTTCACCACACCTTGGGGAACATTCATGTATGCCAAAATGCCATTTGGGCTTATGAATGTTGGAGCAACATTTCATAGGGATATGGACATAGCCTTTGCAGATGAAAAGGATAAATTTATTGTTATATACCTAGATGACATTACTGTGTATTCTTCTATAGATGAGGAACAAATCAAACATCTCAGAAGGGAATTCGAGAAATGCAGAAAAATTGACATATCACTGAATCTGAAAAAGTCAAATTTTTCCATGGAAGAAGGGAATCTCTTAGGGAACATCATTTCTAAGGAAGGAATAAAGGTAGACCTCAACAAGGTTGAAGTAATTTTGAATATTGGCATACCCAGAAGCCAAAAGGAAGTACAATCCTTTCTAGGTAAAGTAAATTTCCTGAGAAGATTTATTCCTAATTTAGCAGAGATCGTAAAGCATATCACCAACATGTTAAAGAAGGGAAATCAAATCAAACGGATCCTTGAGGCTATAAAATCTTTTGAAGACATCAAGGTAGAATTGACAAAGGCTCTTGTGCTGGCTAGTCCAAATTTCGAGAAAGATTTCATACTATTCTCTTTCACTTCAGAACACACAATTGTAGGTGTATTACTCCAAAAGGATTACCATAATTTTGAGAAGCCCATAACATACTAAAGTAATACATTGAGAAATGCTCCTTTGAAATATGACATCATGGAGAAGCAGGCATATGATTTGGTCAAAGCATTGAAATAATTTAGGGTGTATATTCTACATTCACATACGACTTCTTATGTCCCCTGTAGCTCAGTAAAAGGATCGTAACACAACCCGATCCTGAAGGAAAGAGGGAAAAATGGATTGCAGTACTATTAGAATATGATCTCGAAATCAAGCCCGCGAAGTTGATCAAAGGGCAGGGACTTTCCAGACTAATGGCTCAAAAAAACTATGATCTCTTCAGGATAAAGTTGACTACAGATATGTCAGAGGATACAACAGAGGAAGAAAGGGTGACTCCATGAATATCTCAGAAATTTATTGACTTTACATGGTATGCAGACATTATATTTTTGTTAAATAATCTTCAACCTCCTCCTGAATATAGTAAAACAAAGGCTAGGTGCTTGAAACTAAAGACGGAAAAATTCTACATTGTTAATGAATTACTGTACTGGAAATACCAAGGATGGATTTTACTGAGTTGTTTGATAGAAGAGGAAGCGGAAAGAACCATCAGGGAGTTCCATAAAGGAAACTGTGGAGGTCATCATTATTCGAAGACAACTATACACAACATGTTGAGAGCTAGTTTTTATTGGCCTATTATTTTTCCTAATGTTTATAAGGAAGTTTCAAAGTTCCATGAATGCCAAATCTTCGATGGGAAAGGAAAGTTGTAGTCTCTGTCATTGAAGCCCATTTCAGTAGAAGCTCCTTTCAGGCAATGGGGCCTAGATTTCATAGGAGAGATACACCCACAATCTTCGTCTCAATGCAAATGGATCCTGACTACAACAAATTATTTTACTAAATGTATTGAGGTTGTTCCTACCAGACAAGCTATAGATGACGTTATCATTTGATTCCTGGAAGACAATATTTTGTCCAGATTCGGATGTCTAGTCAATATTATAAGAGACAATGCAGCGACCTTTAAGTCTAAAAAATTTGATAAATTCTGCAGTGATTACAATATTACTCTTGGCCATTCTACATCATACTACCCAGAAGGAAATGGATTAGCTGAGTCTTCAAACAAAAGCCTGTTCAGAATCATCAAAAAACTGTTGCAGGAGAATAAAAAGGCGTGGCACAAGAAGATCATCCATGCACTATGTGCTTACATGATATCCCCAAAACGATCTATTTCCACATCTCCATTCCAAAGCGTCTATGGTATAGAATCCATATTTCCTACAACACCTAGATTGTCGGTAATGAAGTTGTTACTGGAGAAATAAGAAGAGATGAATGTCGGTCGGATAAGGGAGTATGAACTCATCAACGTGCAACAAACAAGAGAAAAATCTTTCAATAATTCCCAACTACGTCAAGAAAAAATCAAGGAATATTTCGACAGGCGTACCAAAGAGGATGACTTCAAACTTGGAGACTGGGTACTAAGATGGGATGCCAAGAACAAAAATAAAGGTAAACATGGAAAATTTGATCACCTGTGGCTGGGCCCATTCAAAATTATATCTTACCGTGGGAGAAATGCCTATTTGTTGGAGGAAATTAATGGACAACTCGCTGGAGGAGGGCCTGTAAATGGCAGGTTCCTCAAGCACTACGTCATTTGAAAAATCATCACTCGCCATTCATTGTACATAGCCGCTTTGCATTTTGTTTCTCTTTAAGTGTGAAAATTGAAATAAAAACAACATGGTTGAAGCCCGAGGTGAAGGCCCTGAGCTGTGTTGAGTAGGTTCAGAGTTTTTGAATAAAATAAATGGATTCAGATCACACACATAAGATTATAGCCCAATGGGTAGGAACTTGGTCTTCAGTTATTTTCTACCTCAGAGGGAGGATAGCATCTCTAGTTGGAGCCAATGTTATCACCATATAATTCCCAGATGGTGTCTGAGATTCAAAATTTTAATGAAGGATTAAATTGCCACAGAGCTGTGATAATTTGGAGGACCCGACTATACCTAACAGTGTATGGACGAAATAGCAGATATATGAAGATTAAAACTCAGTAGATCGTCGACCCTGAAAGTGACCCAGATCAATGGCTGAGACGCATATCGGAGATGTAACTATCACAGAGATTAAGTGATCGACGGCGGGCCCAGGAAAAACATCATGGTTTTTTGCGGGATGCGTGGCACCTTTAGAAGTACATCGGAGGAGAGGGATTTCTGACCAAAACCACTTTTTTCAACCTTCAATGACAGATTTTCTAGGCAAGACATGGACCGTAGATCTTGAAATGACCCAGATCAATGGCCGAGGAGCATTTTGGCGATTGAAGTAGCGCGAGAATTAGCTGACAAAGGATGGACTAGGAAAAAATGCCCTGGTTTAAGTCATGGACACATGGCATCCTTAGAGACACATCCGGGAAAAGGGAGGTTCATCCAAAACCATTCTTCTCCAAACCCCGATGGAAATATCTGCCTATAAAAGGAGGAACCGCGAGCATTATTCTATGACAATTTGAAGCGTTCAAACGTTAGGAAATTTGGCACAAAGATTCCATTCAAATTTCGAAGTTCAGAACCAAATCAGACAAGTTTTCTCACCACCTATCAGGTATTCTTCACCATGGCTGCCAATTCTATTGTTTTATCCATGAGTGAACCAGATATTACCTCCAGGGAGGAAGCCCTAATTGACAGAGATTTTGACATTTTCGACACAAAGACAATGGTATCACCTGTTTCTGTGTCTAAAGAGAATTTGTTGAACAATGTTGGATCCTTCATACCCTTTCTTGAAGCGGATCAATCCTCCTTTGCACTTTATGTCATATAAATAGTCTTCCCATTACCTGAACTTGTAAGTTGGTGTGTAGAGCGATATTCCCAGGGAGAAAGACTCATTTTAAACAAATTAGGGTCAGAAGTTCTGTGTAAGGTAAATGTAGGAAACAACATCAGATATGGAAATTATTGTGCCCGCTAATGTATAGGTTGGATCAAGCACTGAGGGTTTAGTTCAGGCTATGTCCCAGGTGAGATTTAAAATAGGTGAGATCAAGAGTCTCAAAGAAAACTTAGAAAGGTTGAAACAAGAGATGAAGATGAAGGATGAGAAATTGGCTCAACTCCACAGAGAGAACCAATACCTACAGGAAAGAGTGAACAAGCTAAAAACCAAGTTGAAGGGAAAAACACTACTGGAAGGATCAAAACATGTAATATAGGATGTGATTGTTGTAGAGGTTGTTAAGTTCATAAGTTATTTGAATTTTATCAACGACAAAGACAACATGGATACTACGGCTCGAAACAGATGAACTGTTGTAAATGAAGTGTTAGCAAAGTAGCCCTCAGAATGGGCCCAAAATGTCATCGACTTACTAAATTCTATACCAATTGTCGATCTTCAAACCATCGGTGTGAAAGAGAGGACCACATTAATCATTTCATCCAAGAGAATAATTGCCAAGCACAACCTGCTCAGATCGATATAGAACAATGTTGTGCAAATGGAGCATAGCATACATGAGTTTAAAGAAACATTTGAACAATTGTTTGCTAAATGCCTCCCCTCATTTTGGGATGGTAAAGTCTCATTATACAATCAGGAATATTATCACACTCTCCTCATGCAGTGCAGGATGCACCATTCCAGGTTTGAAGATATGGAAGAAAGTTTGAAAGGCCCTAGCTTGGTAGAACATTTGGATACTGATTTCAAAATTCTAAGCAAGTTCAAAATAGTGAAAGTCAGTGTGCCAACCATGTCCTATGCTATGTGCATTGACTTGGAAATTTTGATTAAAGAAATGATGGATTACGAATCCCCTTTGATGTACAATGGAAAGAAATCGTGCGGTTGGGTAAGACAAAGTACAATGTACCTGGAACCAACAGGTGATCTCCAACTGTCACCAATATTGCAGATCCAATAGAATCACAGGGCGAAACAAATGGTGCAGAAGTAGTGGAGCGGTCAGAGAGACTGTTCATGATGTTGAAATGTTTCTTTTTTGCGAATTATTGTAAATCGTTTCATATATCGAAACTGACATTCGAAACTGTTACAGAAGATGAAACCTTTCAGTTTCAGTTATTTTTTATCAAATTGTATAAGTACTAAGAGGATTGAATTAATTAATGTTGGTAGAAGTGCATGAGCACATTTATGGTTGTATAAAGCTTTATTTGTAAATTTTCTGAATCTGAATTGAATATAAATGCAAAATATTTTGAAGTTTCTATGAAAGGATTCTAACTGGTGGTGATATGAGCTTTTTTTCCTTTCATCGTATGTATTTCCTATAGCCTTTCATTTCATTTACATTTTCTTTTGTTTAAATTAGAGAGTTTAAAGGCCTAGAATTTTTCCTGTGACACTATTGGCTTAAGCGATTTAAACTATGTGATTGTCTTCTTAACTTATTCAGAATTCATTTCAATAATGCTCTGATGCAATTATTTGTTTTCTTCGTCTTCCTACACATATTTTTATTTCAAGAATAACTCAGATTCATTGCCTTATTTATCCTTTGTCCTCTGGAGAGTTCTATTAGTTGATCCATTCTTTTCGTTCAGTTTCAGAATTTTGACTCCATAGCCCATAGTGTTCCCCCCTTCTTTCCAACAACTTTATTAAAAATCTCCAAAACATACCAAATCTAGCCACCGATTTCCATAGATATATCGAGTGACACGAGAGCACCCTCTCTAAGTTGAGCAAGCTAGTGCCTCAATGCTAAAACTGGTTGAAACAGTTACCTCTTTCATTTGTCTATTCAGCCAGACATAATTTACAGATTGCTAACAGGTCTTGAGCTCAAATATTATGACGTTGAAAATTTATTTTTGGCTGTCGTTCATGCAGTCCAACGATTATGCCATTATATATTCCTTTGAAAATCTACGATTGTTACCAATGTCAATCCATTTCAATACATCCTTACCAGGTGTATCATAGGGGGAAAACATAATAAATGGATTGTCATTTTACAAGAATTCGATCTTGATTTCTCTTCTGTGAAATCCAAGAAATCACTAGTCTTTGCAGAGTTAATATCCGACTTACCACAATTGGACGAGGATGTTATTCATGTTGACTTGTTTTCAGATGAACACATTTTCCTTGTCTCGTTGTTTGACCCCTGGTATGGAGACATTGTTCTCTATATTCAAACTTTGAATTTCCTTCAACATCTCTTGCGAGATGACCGACGATGTGTACGATACCAATATAATAATTAAATTATCGTTAGCGACACTTTGTCACATCGAGGAATAGACAATATATTTCATTGTTGTTTTACTCATGAAGAAGTCGAGTCAGTTCTGAACGATTTCAATAGTGGGGCTTGTGGTGGTCATCTATTAGGGCTTGAAACAATGCAAAAAAATTTGCAAGCCAGTTATTTATGGTCATATATCTTTATAGATTTCATTGAATTAGTTAAGAAGTGTCACCCCTTCTAGGTGTTCACTCGGAAAATGAACTCGCATACAACCCGTCTTCATCTAGTCATTACTTTCGGTCCCTTTACCAAGTGAGGGGTGGAATTTGTGGATTGTAGCCCAACTTAGGCTGGGGGACATCAACACATTATTGTTTCCATAGACTACTTTAATAAGTGGGTCAAGGCCATGTATACACTTTATTCTGATGGGAAGATTGTCGTCTTCTTCATATTCAATCAAATTATCGCCAGGCTTGGTATCCCGAGTGAGATTGTCACTGATCATGGCATTCACTTTCATAATGGAATGATGGAAGAGATAGAATCCAAGATGGGGTTTAAACATGGTCATTCTTCCCCTTACTACCCCAAGGAAAATGGAAAGATAGAGGCTGTCAAAAAGTCTCTCAAGACCATTTTGTAGAAAACTGTCAGCCAAAAAAATATATGACTGGAATATTATGCTATATTCCAGTCAAGACTGCCACCATATTTTCTTCTTTCTAGTTAGTACACGATGTGGATTTGATATTATCTATTGAATGCAAAATCTCTTCTCTTATATTGGAAGTTGCACTCCTCCCTAACAATTACAATCTCGAGCGACACCTCGTACACCTAGAGAGATTTGATGAGAAACGTCGAGACGCCTCTATGACCATCGAGGCAAATAAAAGATGTGTCAAGGTCCTCGATTGTACACTGAGGGTGACTTGGTCCTTTTATATGATCAAGCCAAAGAATTGTTGGGGGAAGGCAAGTTCAATCTCATGTGGCACATTCCTTATATCATGCAACATGTCTTAGAAAAATGAGCTTATGAGTTAGAATATTGTGAAGGGAACATGTTGGCTGAGCCCAAAAATGGGATCTACTTGAAAATGTGTTACGCTTGATCCCCAAGATTGGGAGTAACTCTTTATATGCTAATGTAATTTAGTGTATATATATTTTCCCTTTATTTTTTGTCTTCAACTTGCCTATCGAGTTTTCCCTTGGTTGAAATATATCAACGAAGTCTTNTGTGCTGGCTAGTCCAAATTTCGAGAAAGATTTCATACTATTCTCTTTCACTTCAGAACACACAATTGTAGGTGTATTACTCCAAAAGGATTACCATAATTTTGAGAAGCCCATAACATACTAAAGTAATACATTGAGAAATGCTCCTTTGAAATATGACATCATGGAGAAGCAGGCATATGATTTGGTCAAAGCATTGAAATAATTTAGGGTGTATATTCTACATTCACATACGACTTCTTATGTCCCCTGTAGCTCAGTAAAAGGATCGTAACACAACCCGATCCTGAAGGAAAGAGGGAAAAATGGATTGCAGTACTATTAGAATATGATCTCGAAATCAAGCCCGCGAAGTTGATCAAAGGGCAGGGACTTTCCAGACTAATGGCTCAAAAAAACTATGATCTCTTCAGGATAAAGTTGACTACAGATATGTCAGAGGATACAACAGAGGAAGAAAGGGTGACTCCATGAATATCTCAGAAATTTATTGACTTTACATGGTATGCAGACATTATATTTTTGTTAAATAATCTTCAACCTCCTCCTGAATATAGTAAAACAAAGGCTAGGTGCTTGAAACTAAAGACGGAAAAATTCTACATTGTTAATGAATTACTGTACTGGAAATACCAAGGATGGATTTTACTGAGTTGTTTGATAGAAGAGGAAGCGGAAAGAACCATCAGGGAGTTCCATAAAGGAAACTGTGGAGGTCATCATTATTCGAAGACAACTATACACAACATGTTGAGAGCTAGTTTTTATTGGCCTATTATTTTTCCTAATGTTTATAAGGAAGTTTCAAAGTTCCATGAATGCCAAATCTTCGATGGGAAAGGAAAGTTGTAGTCTCTGTCATTGAAGCCCATTTCAGTAGAAGCTCCTTTCAGGCAATGGGGCCTAGATTTCATAGGAGAGATACACCCACAATCTTCGTCTCAATGCAAATGGATCCTGACTACAACAAATTATTTTACTAAATGTATTGAGGTTGTTCCTACCAGACAAGCTATAGATGACGTTATCATTTGATTCCTGGAAGACAATATTTTGTCCAGATTCGGATGTCTAGTCAATATTATAAGAGACAATGCAGCGACCTTTAAGTCTAAAAAATTTGATAAATTCTGCAGTGATTACAATATTACTCTTGGCCATTCTACATCATACTACCCAGAAGGAAATGGATTAGCTGAGTCTTCAAACAAAAGCCTGTTCAGAATCATCAAAAAACTGTTGCAGGAGAATAAAAAGGCGTGGCACAAGAAGATCATCCATGCACTATGTGCTTACATGATATCCCCAAAACGATCTATTTCCACATCTCCATTCCAAAGCGTCTATGGTATAGAATCCATATTTCCTACAACACCTAGATTGTCGGTAATGAAGTTGTTACTGGAGAAATAAGAAGAGATGAATGTCGGTCGGATAAGGGAGTATGAACTCATCAACGTGCAACAAACAAGAGAAAAATCTTTCAATAATTCCCAACTACGTCAAGAAAAAATCAAGGAATATTTCGACAGGCGTACCAAAGAGGATGACTTCAAACTTGGAGACTGGGTACTAAGATGGGATGCCAAGAACAAAAATAAAGGTAAACATGGAAAATTTGATCACCTGTGGCTGGGCCCATTCAAAATTATATCTTACCGTGGGAGAAATGCCTATTTGTTGGAGGAAATTAATGGACAACTCGCTGGAGGAGGGCCTGTAAATGGCAGGTTCCTCAAGCACTACGTCATTTGAAAAATCATCACTCGCCATTCATTGTACATAGCCGCTTTGCATTTTGTTTCTCTTTAAGTGTGAAAATTGAAATAAAAACAACATGGTTGAAGCCCGAGGTGAAGGCCCTGAGCTGTGTTGAGTAGGTTCAGAGTTTTTGAATAAAATAAATGGATTCAGATCACACACATAAGATTATAGCCCAATGGGTAGGAACTTGGTCTTCAGTTATTTTCTACCTCAGAGGGAGGATAGCATCTCTAGTTGGAGCCAATGTTATCACCATATAATTCCCAGATGGTGTCTGAGATTCAAAATTTTAATGAAGGATTAAATTGCCACAGAGCTGTGATAATTTGGAGGACCCGACTATACCTAACAGTGTATGGACGAAATAGCAGATATATGAAGATTAAAACTCAGTAGATCGTCGACCCTGAAAGTGACCCAGATCAATGGCTGAGACGCATATCGGAGATGTAACTATCACAGAGATTAAGTGATCGACGGCGGGCCCAGGAAAAACATCATGGTTTTTTGCGGGATGCGTGGCACCTTTAGAAGTACATCGGAGGAGAGGGATTTCTGACCAAAACCACTTTTTTCAACCTTCAATGACAGATTTTCTAGGCAAGACATGGACCGTAGATCTTGAAATGACCCAGATCAATGGCCGAGGAGCATTTTGGCGATTGAAGTAGCGCGAGAATTAGCTGACAAAGGATGGACTAGGAAAAAATGCCCTGGTTTAAGTCATGGACACATGGCATCCTTAGAGACACATCCGGGAAAAGGGAGGTTCATCCAAAACCATTCTTCTCCAAACCCCGATGGAAATATCTGCCTATAAAAGGAGGAACCGCGAGCATTATTCTATGACAATTTGAAGCGTTCAAACGTTAGGAAATTTGGCACAAAGATTCCATTCAAATTTCGAAGTTCAGAACCAAATCAGACAAGTTTTCTCACCACCTATCAGGTATTCTTCACCATGGCTGCCAATTCTATTGTTTTATCCATGAGTGAACCAGATATTACCTCCAGGGAGGAAGCCCTAATTGACAGAGATTTTGACATTTTCGACACAAAGACAATGGTATCACCTGTTTCTGTGTCTAAAGAGAATTTGTTGAACAATGTTGGATCCTTCATACCCTTTCTTGAAGCGGATCAATCCTCCTTTGCACTTTATGTCATATAAATAGTCTTCCCATTACCTGAACTTGTAAGTTGGTGTGTAGAGCGATATTCCCAGGGAGAAAGACTCATTTTAAACAAATTAGGGTCAGAAGTTCTGTGTAAGGTAAATGTAGGAAACAACATCAGATATGGAAATTATTGTGCCCGCTAATGTATAGGTTGGATCAAGCACTGAGGGTTTAGTTCAGGCTATGTCCCAGGTGAGATTTAAAATAGGTGAGATCAAGAGTCTCAAAGAAAACTTAGAAAGGTTGAAACAAGAGATGAAGATGAAGGATGAGAAATTGGCTCAACTCCACAGAGAGAACCAATACCTACAGGAAAGAGTGAACAAGCTAAAAACCAAGTTGAAGGGAAAAACACTACTGGAAGGATCAAAACATGTAATATAGGATGTGATTGTTGTAGAGGTTGTTAAGTTCATAAGTTATTTGAATTTTATCAACGACAAAGACAACATGGATACTACGGCTCGAAACAGATGAACTATTGTAAATGAAGTGCTAGCAAAGTAGCCCTCATAATGGGCCCAAAATGTCATCGACTTACTAAATTCTATACCAATTGTCGATCTTCAAACCATCGGTGTGAAAGAGAGGACCACATTAATCATTTCATTCAGGAGAATCATTGCCAAGCACAACCTGCTCAGATCGGTCCAAAACAATGTTGTGCAAATGGAGCATAGCATACATGAGTTTAAAGAAACCTTTGAACAATTGTTTGCTAAAGGCCTCCCCTCATTTTGGGATGGTAAAGTCTCATTATACAATCAGGAATATTATCACACTATCCTCATGCAGTGGAGGATGCACCATTCCAGGTTTGAAGATATGGAAGAAAGTTTGAAAGGCCCTAGCTTGGTAGAACATTTGGATATTGATTTCAAAATTCTAAGAAAGTTCAAAATAGTGAAAATCAGTGTGCCAACCATGTCCTATGCTATGTGCATTGACTTGGAAATTTTGATTAAAGAAATGATGGATTACGAATCCCCTTTGATGTACAATGGAAAGAAATCGTGCGGTTGGGTAAGACAAAGTACAATGTACCTGGAACCAACAGGTGATCTCCAACTGTCACCAATATTGCAGATCCAATAGAATCACAGGGCGAAACAAATGGTGCAGAAGTAGTGGAGCGGTCAGAGAGACTGTTCATGATGTTGAAATGTTTCTTTTTTGCGAATTATTGTAAATCGTTTCATATATCGAAACTGACATTCGAAACTGTTACAGAAGATGAAACCTTTCAGTTTCAGTTATTTTTTATCAAATTGTATAAGTACTAAGAGGATTGAATTAATTAATGTTGGTAGAAGTGCATGAGCACATTTATGGTTGTATAAAGCTTTATTTGTAAATTTTCTGAATCTGAATTGAATATAAATGCAAAATATTTTGAAGTTTCTATGAAAGGATTCTAACTGGTGGTGATATGAGCTTTTTTTCCTTTCATCGTATGTATTTCCTATAGCCTTTCATTTCATTTACATTTTCTTTTGTTTAAATTAGAGAGTTTAAAGGCCTAGAATTTTTCCTGTGACACTATTGGCTTAAGCGATTTAAACTATGTGATTGTCTTCTTAACTTATTCAGAATTCATTTCAATAATGCTCTGATGCAATTATTTGTTTTCTTCGTCTTCCTACACATATTTTTATTTCAAGAATAACTCAGATTCATTGCCTTATTTATCCTTTGTCCTCTGGAGAGTTCTATTAGTTGATCCATTCTTTTCGTTCAGTTTCAGAATTTTGACTCCATAGCCCATAGTGTTCCCCCCTTCTTTCCAACAACTTTATTAAAAATCTCCAAAACATACCAAATCTAGCCACCGATTTCCATAGATATATCGAGTGACACGAGAGCACCCTCTCTAAGTTGAGCAAGCTAGTGCCTCAATGCTAAAACTGGTTGAAACAGTTACCTCTTTCATTTGTCTATTCAGCCAGACATAATTTACAGATTGCTAACAGGTCTTGAGCTCAAATATTATGACGTTGAAAATTTATTTTTGGCTGTCGTTCATGCAGTCCAACGATTATGCCATTATATATTCCTTTGAAAATCTACGATTGTTACCAATGTCAATCCATTTCAATACATCCTTACCAGGTGTATCATAGGGGGAAAACATAATAAATGGATTGTCATTTTACAAGAATTCGATCTTGATTTCTCTTCTGTGAAATCCAAGAAATCACTAGTCTTTGCAGAGTTAATATCCGACTTACCACAATTGGACGAGGATGTTATTCATGTTGACTTGTTTTCAGATGAACACATTTTCCTTGTCTCGTTGTTTGACCCCTGGTATGGAGACATTGTTCTCTATATTCAAACTTTGAATTTCCTTCAACATCTCTTGCGAGATGACCGACGATGTGTACGATACCAATATAATAATTAAATTATCGTTAGCGACACTTTGTCACATCGAGGAATAGACAATATATTTCATTGTTGTTTTACTCATGAAGAAGTCGAGTCAGTTCTGAACGATTTCAATAGTGGGGCTTGTGGTGGTCATCTATTAGGGCTTGAAACAATGCAAAAAAATTTGCAAGCCAGTTATTTATGGTCATATATCTTTATAGATTTCATTGAATTAGTTAAGAAGTGTCACCCCTTCTAGGTGTTCACTCGGAAAATGAACTCGCATACAACCCGTCTTCATCTAGTCATTACTTTCGGTCCCTTTACCAAGTGAGGGGTGGAATTTGTGGATTGTAGCCCAACTTAGGCTGGGGGACATCAACACATTATTGTTTCCATAGACTACTTTAATAAGTGGGTCAAGGCCATGTATACACTTTATTCTGATGGGAAGATTGTCGTCTTCTTCATATTCAATCAAATTATCGCCAGGCTTGGTATCCCGAGTGAGATTGTCACTGATCATGGCATTCACTTTCATAATGGAATGATGGAAGAGATAGAATCCAAGATGGGGTTTAAACATGGTCATTCTTCCCCTTACTACCCCAAGGAAAATGGAAAGATAGAGGCTGTCAAAAAGTCTCTCAAGACCATTTTGTAGAAAACTGTCAGCCAAAAAAATATATGACTGGAATATTATGCTATATTCCAGTCAAGACTGCCACCATATTTTCTTCTTTCTAGTTAGTACACGATGTGGATTTGATATTATCTATTGAATGCAAAATCTCTTCTCTTATATTGGAAGTTGCACTCCTCCCTAACAATTACAATCTCGAGCGACACCTCGTACACCTAGAGAGATTTGATGAGAAACGTCGAGACGCCTCTATGACCATCGAGGCAAATAAAAGATGTGTCAAGGTCCTCGATTGTACACTGAGGGTGACTTGGTCCTTTTATATGATCAAGCCAAAGAATTGTTGGGGGAAGGCAAGTTCAATCTCATGTGGCACATTCCTTATATCATGCAACATGTCTTAGAAAAATGAGCTTATGAGTTAGAATATTGTGAAGGGAACATGTTGGCTGAGCCCAAAAATGGGATCTACTTGAAAATGTGTTACGCTTGATCCCCAAGATTGGGAGTAACTCTTTATATGCTAATGTAATTTAGTGTATATATATTTTCCCTTTATTTTTTGTCTTCAACTTGCCTATCGAGTTTTCCCTTGGTTGAAATATATCAACGAAGTCTTCGGTCTACTTAGGATTCGTAGACAGAGCCAGTCATCATACACGAAACTTGTCTTCTATCTCTTGGGTGGTTTACTCAACCGAGGGTCTACTGATGTCTTCAGGTGGTGTATGCCTAGGGTGTAAGTTTTAAACCTACAAAGTAAATCAATGCATATATATTCTTAAGCAATACAAAAATTAATCAATGGCTCATACACAGAATACATAGAGATTTTTACTGGAAACCCTCAACCGGGAAAACCTTTCTTATTTTCATTATATCAAATTTCACCATTCGCCATACAATATATACAATTTTTTTAGGTATTCCGTAGATACCATAACCCTAATCCCTTAATCCGGGATTAATTTACAAATCGGTTAAAAATAGAAAAATCCACTAAAAATAGCAAAAACCGCCCAAAAACAAATTTCGGGGCGTTTCCCCGAACGTTGCGCGTAACCAGGGGGGGGAATTCCTGCCCCCCCCTTGGACCCCCCTAGGAAGTGCCCAGTGCAATGGCAGAACTCTAGTTTGTATGGATCGTCAGACATAGTTGTCGTATCTGACGCACCCACACACACATACATGCAAAGAATATAACACATACCCAACATTCTCCCACTTGTTGTTTTCTTTTCATCCAGGGGTCCAGGGGATTATATAGTCAACAATCCAAGAAAGCAATGCCCATTGTTACTCTACATCAAGAGAAATTTTCTGTGCTCACAGACTTTGTCAATGAATCTGTAGCATTCTTCAAAGTGTCAACCTTTTCCAGCAACACCTTCTTTTCCTCAACCATGTCTCTCACAAAGTGAT
>JZKD02S2101269.1:19101-32085 GCA_000966675.3 Picea glauca | reverse complement strand
GGTATGTCACTCATCCCTCTTTAGTTAGTAAATTCAATATCTAAAACTTAAGGAAAGCGTCATGTTCTAGTGTGTTTTGTTCTATATCTAGGTGGATCTAGGGAGATCTATTAGTGTCTGCACCTACCGATTAGTCTGATAACAACAGGGGGGAAAATTATGAATTCCTTCCTCACAAGGACTTTGGAATCCATGGTAGGGATAAATCCCCTCGTTATGGATGTCAACCGGAGGAAACCCCTTCCATATCCAATGGAACACCAGGCAAGGCTTGGGATCTATGCCCATCAAATCGAAAGGGGTAAACCCTTCCCAAAATCCTTGGAATACAACGCAAGGCCAACCTTTTATGTCCTATTATGGGAGTCAACTGATGACATCTCAAAAAGTGCAGAATCCATACACTGGTCATGACCATGGTTATTACTAAAACCCTGCCAACAACCTAAATTTTCCTGGCAACCTGGTGCTAGCCAAACTCCAGGCTCCTTTTTTCCTGGTTATAATCAACAACCCAAAATACTGTTTCTAGAAACTTTGCACTGGCCAGACTTGACAAGGTTATTAAATGACCCCATCTGTCATGATTCACATTGGCCTCCCATGAAAACCAAGTTTCCTTCGGACATTCCAAATCTCTAAGATAAGCCTAATGAAGATCCAATCGATCATGTGACTACCTTCCATTTATGGTTCTCGTCCAAATCTTTGAGAGATGACTCTATTTAGTTGCGTTTGTTTCAATGCACTCTTATAGGGAGTGTTGTGAAATGATACATCAAGCTCAACCACTCAAGATACTCTACCTTTGGTGAATTGGCGATGGTTTTCTTAAACCATTCAATTACCTATGAGATACGACGTTGGCACCAATTTTTTGGCCAACTTTGAGCAGACAAAGGCGAACCATATCTCATATCACATCCGAGAATGGAGATGCTGGAAAAGTTTTATAAAAGTAACAGTCCCACCAGAATTATTGCTTGAGTGGTTCCTTAAGTCCTTTGTACCACATTTATCTAAATATGTCGCAATGTCGGGGGTATTTTAAGAAGAAGAAGTGATAATGAGAGCTCAACAGCTAGAGCTGATTTACTCTCAGTCTGGTTTACTTTACAAAGTTTTAACTTTTTCTAGATGCACCGCGATCGATACTTGACAAGACTAGAAAGAGATCTAGACCACATGTCGATGGTATTGTTGGTTCAACACAAACGAAGCATGTTGATCAGTTGTTGAATCAATTGTAGCAATTGTCAATATAACAGACATCAGCCAGCCAAACCACTGGTTTGACTGCTCCCCTTACTCAAACATTGGTTGTACACAGTGTGCAATCGACAAACCCGAAGGCCACCCAGCAGCCTGACGGAAAGAAGAAACAACGAAGGAAGGGTAAGGGGGATAAGAAACCTACCAATAATGCTGGTGGAGGAAACACAAAAAAGAAGAAGTTGAAGTATCTAGGTAATCTTTGCACGAAAGACCATCCAAATCACCAGTGCCCTTAGCTTGCAGAGGCCCAGAAGTTATTGGCACAACAACAGCTTGTCGTGTTAACGAACCCATTTCCACATGGGTAAAATTTAACTCAAGCCTCTTCGAGCACAGAAGGGGGCAGTTAGGGACCCCCTCTATCTTCGAGTAATCCTTCATCCGCGAATGTGTACTTGATGAAAGGTAGCATTGATATAGAAAATAGGACACCCGACTACAAAATTCCAAACACCTTTGAGAAGAGTAAAGAAGCCGAAAACCCACCTCTTCCTCTCTATATTGATAAGACATTGGTTGAAACAATGACACGCATCCAAAAAGGTGCATTCAAGAAATATTCCCACAATCAAAACATAAGGACCACCCATAACTACTATGTGGTGGAGGATTTGTCTCAAAGCCCTTGTGCAATGTCTTCTTTGGAAGCCCTCTAGAGCTGCCCTTCCCAGAGAAAGGATACGTTAGCTGCCTTAGGATCTGCTAAGACTTGTAATCTGGGAACAATCATGCTTGATACGACCGACTTAAAAACACGTCTCCCTTACCACGTGGCATTTCAGATAGTAGTGTCTTGCACCACGAAAACTTCTAATTGGAACATTTTTCACACGATGGTTGATGAGGGTGCCTCGACATGCGTGATGTATTTGGCATATTGGAAGGTCATTGGCCAACCCGTTTTGTCTCCATCACCTACTCTTATTACTGCTTTTGACAGTCATTCGTTCTAACCACATGGAATCATCCCCTCTTTCCCCATGCAGTTAGGGGGTAATACCATGTGCGTCGAGGTTGAAGTGGTCGATGTGTCTCTCGAATACAATCTATTGTTAGGAAAGAGTTGGAACTATGTTATGCAAGAAGTGGTCGCGACAGTTTTTCGGGTCTTGTTGTTTCCACATGAGGGCCAGATCGTGTCCATTGATCAGATATCTTTCTCTCATCTTGACCCTTCATCAAGGGCATCCACGATTCCGATGTTTGATAACCCTTAGCCCTGCATCATCAACATAGGGGTTGGTTTGTTCTCACCTTTGATGGGTACTTTCGATTACCCGCCTATGACCGACAATGTCTAGTACATATCAAATGTCCCTGACAAGCCTAGGGCTGAAATCTTTCAAATCTCATCATTTCGCACGACTTGCTTTAACGATCCATGGACTCTTCCTTCCCCATCAGCTATGGTAGAAGGGAAAGGACACCATGCCTTTGACCATCACATAAGTTGCCTACTCTATAGTCCAATAAGCTTCTGCCAACCTCGATCTGACTCCCACAAAGGAGTTAGATCTAGTTCTAGAGCCTATTTGGGCTCAAGGTTCCCTCGTCGATACTGATTCTTTAGAATTAGTATTTCCCTTAGACGAGGTGACTATTAAGGAAATGACTAGTCTGGACAGACCCTGGGATGATCTCCATCACAGATCTTATTTTCTCCCAGAGTTAAGAAGAATTGAAGAAGGTGAATTCACTATGACTATGACTAGAGATAGGGATTGTCCTATCAATCCTTTGGATATGCACGTTATTTATGATGAAGGAAATATGGAAACCATTTATAAAACAATACTTGTTGATATCTCCAGGACCCTTGGCATCGTGGAGAATGTCTTCGTCCAAGCAAACAACTCTCCTGAGGAGATTCAAATCTACATGGATTTATTTAAATAATTATGTGACCTGTTTTTCTGGTCTTATGAGGAAATGCCAAGCATAGATCCAAGAATAGTAGAACATGAAATCATGACATATCCTGACACTAAGATAGTCTTCTAGAAGCTTCGTCTGGTTAATCCTAAGAAAGAAGTAGTTATTAAGGATTAAGTGGAGAAACTGGTTAAAGTTGGTTTCATCTACCCCGTCCAATTGACTCAATGGGTGTCAAATCCTGTGCCAATCAACAAAAAATAGGGTACGATTTGCGTATGTAAATACTTTCATGATTTGAACAAGGCATGTCCAAAGGATAATTTCCCCACGCCATTTATTGACCAGATAGTCGATGAATGTGCAAGTTGTGAGGCCTTTTATTTCATGGATGGTTTTTCTAGATACAATCAGATACAAATCAAACCCGAAGACCAAAACACAATTGTTTTCATTTGTCCATGGGGTACATTTGCTTATTGGAGATGCCTTTTGGTCTGAAAAATGTTGGAGCTACTTTTTAGCAGGCCGTGTCTTTTTATTTCCACGATCTCAAACACATAGTCGAGGCTTATCTTGATGATTTAGAATCATGATCTCGTAAGAGAGTTGATCATCCAACACACCTCCAACTCATCTTTGAGTGATGTCACTACTACCGGATTTGCTTGAATCTAAACAAATGAAGATTTTCCGTAACATTGGGTCATCTGCTAGGTTTCATAGTTTCAACAATAGGGATCATGGTCGATCCTCTAAAGGTTGAGGCGATATTTCAGTTGCCTCCCTCATGCACAATCCCTCAGCTTCATAGTTTACAAAGAAAAGAGAATTTTTTTATGGTGTTTCATCGCAATCTATGTCGATATCACAAAGGGTTTCATGTGTTTATTGAAGAAGGACATTCCTTTTCATTGGGACGAAGTCACTCAGTGCTCTTTCAGAGCGTTAAAACGCACCCTCACATCTTCCCCTCTACTTCGGCCACCCAATTATAATAAATATTTCTTATTATAGTTGGTCACTGAGGAGTTGACCATCGGTATGGTATTGTTTTAGGAGGATGATTTTCTCTTAGAATATGTGATTTATTACATGAGTCGAGGCCTGTTTGGATCAGAAATCAATTATTCCCACATGGAAAAACTTGCGTTGGCAGGAGTTCATGCTGTCCAACAGTTCCTTCATTAAATCTTGTTTTGCAAGACCACCTTCATTGTAATTGTGAATCTGTTTCAATACGTGTTGACACAACATGTAATCAGTGGAAATATTAGTATATGGATAGTTATCCTCCAGTAATTTGACTTGGATTTTTTTTGGTGAAATCCAAAAAGTCATTTCTCTTCGCAGAACTCATCTCGGAACTTCCGGTCGAATTAGGTGATGTTATACCCAAGGAGTCACCTATCAAAGGAGACATGTTTTTTATCATGTCTTTGGACCCCTGGTACGGAGATATACTATTCTATCTCTAGAATTTGAAGTGCCCCACCTCTGCTTCTCGTGATGAGTGTCGCCATATATGCCATTAGGCCAAGAACTATCTCATACTTTAAGACACTCTATATTGTCGAGGTGTAGATTTCATCCTTCATCGGTGTCTCACTCATGAAGAAGAAGAAATCGTGCTTAACGATTGCCACATTGGAGCATGTGGTGGTCATCTCTCTAGGTTGGAAACAACCCAAAAGATTCTACGAGCCAGTTACTTTTGGTTGACATTCATCAAATATTGTGTTGAATAGGTCAAGAAGTGCCACCCATGTCAAATCCTCTCTCGGAAGATCAGAGCACATCCCACTCCCATGTTTCCCATCATCACAGTTGGTCCCTTCACCAAGTGGGGGATTAGTTATGCTACATGCAATCCCCCTTCAGCAAGGGGGCACTGTTATATCATCGTAGCGGTAGACTACTTCATGAAGTGGGTCGAATCTATGCCAATGTTTAAATATGATGGTGAGACAACAACTCTCTTTTTGTTTAACCAGATAATAGCAAGTTTCGGCATCTTGAGAGAGATTGTCACTGACCATGGCAGTCACTTTCAGAATAAAATGATGTCCGAGTTTATGTCAAAGCTTGGGTTGAGGCAAGCACATTTGTGACCCTACTACCCACAAGTGAATGGTCAGGTGAAAGATATGAATAATTCCCTTAAGGATATTCTACAATGAACAATCAATTCGACCAAGTCAAATTGGCATTTGATGTTGTACTTGACATTATGGGCCTATCGAATGTATGTTAAGACTGCAACCGTTTTTTCACCTTTTCATCTCATTTACAGGCTAGAATTAGTCTTGCATATAGAGTGTTAGATCCCATCTCTAAATTTGGCAGTATAGTTATTTCCAGACACTTCACTGCTTGAAGAGAATTTATTATATCTTGAGAAGCTTGATGAGCAACGTTGGGATGCAACCTTGGCTAATGAGGCTCACAAACAAAAATTCAAGTGTCATTATGATCAGTCCGTTCGTCCTCAAATTTTCTCTGAAGGTGACCTTGTCCTAGTCTATGACCAAGATAGAGATCCCCGGGGGATAAGAAAGTTCAAACCCGTGTGGTTCAAACCTTTCATCATGAAGGAGGTTCTAAAGAAGGGCTCTTATTGTCTGGTATAATTAGAGGGAAATTATTTGGTGGAGCCTAGAAATGGGCTCTTCCTCAAGAATTATTACTCATAGGTGGGTCACCTTGGGTGATTTCTTGTACATATGTATAGTTCTTATACATTTTCTCTTTTAGTTTTTGTCTTTTTGGTTTTATGGACGTGTCATTTTTTGATGTCATATATTTCACTGTGGCAGATGTCAATTGAATCAGAGGTGTTTGTTGGGTTTGCTGACAGTGCTAGATGACAAACTCAGAAGCTTTCTTCTGTAGCTTGGGTGATTTTCACACCTCAGGGCCAGTTGCTATCTTCAGGAGGTATCTGTTTAGGTGACGCCACAAACAATGTCACTAAATATAGTGCAGTATTATAGATTCTTTGTGATGCTTTGTCACATGGTATCTCTCACCTCTGAGTCTACTTAGATGATCAGCTGGTTGTGTCCTAGTTAAATGGGGTTTACCGCATTTACGATCCTACTCTACACTGATGGTTCCTTAGGGTATGTCTCTTAGAACGAAGCTTTGATTACATTACGTATATCCATGTTCCTAGGTGCTTGAATCAAATCACAAATACTCTAGCTAATCATGTATTAGATTGGGATTTTGCACACATGTAATAAAAATCACACACACACACATGTAAATACATTTGTAAAATAAATGTATTCCATAAGACGTAAAAAGATGTAAATACACATATATATATCGAAAATATCAAAGTACATGGGTGGGCATAAGCACCTCAAAAATATGTCCAGTAAGAGTCACGGGGCTTATGCCCTAAAAAATATACAAAAGGTGCCCTCGACATAATGAACTACAGTGTTTTCCAAACCCCGGAAGAGCTAGACTCAGGTCCGTGATACCCCAACTACATGAGGTTGCATCGCTGGTGGTAGATCCTCAATCTCTTCCATAGGGAATGCGTGAGTGAGCATGGTGAGGTTCCGCTCCACCCATCTCAATACTCTCTCAGCCTCTCCAGCTGGAGGCCCCCCTGCTACTGTTGGTGGTCCGACGGTTGCAGCTGGTCCTGCCCCTGGTCGAGGATGCTGCCTAGCCCTCGAGAAGTCTATTGGACGCATTGGTCCCACATATGTACATAACATATACATAAGTTTCATATACTCTGGTATACAAAAAAGAAACGATACATATAAAAAGAAATAAAAACTAAATAACTCTGAAAAACAAACATACCCATCACTCCTCGCTCTGCTTCGGGAGGTATAGGGATGTTAGGATCTCTAGAAAAGTTGATCCCATCATAGGGGTAGTCCTCTATTGTCAGAATATACCATTCCCACCAGTCAAAAAACTTCTCATCGAAGGCCTCTATGGTCCTCCCTCCCTTTATCGTGGCATCAACACCACCCATCTACATAACTTTGGGAGAGAGGCCACATGCTCTCATATTGTCTCTAGAAGACTAAGACTGGGTACCCTCTCGAATAAAAAGGAACATAGAACAGTCTCAAATCCAAAGTTNGTATGGTATTGTTTTAGGAGGATGATTTTCTCTTAGAATATGTGATTTATTACATGAGTCGAGGCCTGTTTGGATCAGAAATCAATTATTCCCACATGGAAAAACTTGCGTTGGCAGGAGTTCATGCTGTCCAACAGTTCCTTCATTAAATCTTGTTTTGCAAGACCACCTTCATTGTAATTGTGAATCTGTTTCAATACGTGTTGACACAACATGTAATCAGTGGAAATATTAGTATATGGATAGTTATCCTCCAGTAATTTGACTTGGATTTTTTTTGGTGAAATCCAAAAAGTCATTTCTCTTCGCAGAACTCATCTCGGAACTTCCGGTCGAATTAGGTGATGTTATACCCAAGGAGTCACCTATCAAAGGAGACATGTTTTTTATCATGTCTTTGGACCCCTGGTACGGAGATATACTATTCTATCTCTAGAATTTGAAGTGCCCCACCTCTGCTTCTCGTGATGAGTGTCGCCATATATGCCATTAGGCCAAGAACTATCTCATACTTTAAGACACTCTATATTGTCGAGGTGTAGATTTCATCCTTCATCGGTGTCTCACTCATGAAGAAGAAGAAATCGTGCTTAACGATTGCCACATTGGAGCATGTGGTGGTCATCTCTCTAGGTTGGAAACAACCCAAAAGATTCTACGAGCCAGTTACTTTTGGTTGACATTCATCAAATATTGTGTTGAATAGGTCAAGAAGTGCCACCCATGTCAAATCCTCTCTCGGAAGATCAGAGCACATCCCACTCCCATGTTTCCCATCATCACAGTTGGTCCCTTCACCAAGTGGGGGATTAGTTATGCTACATGCAATCCCCCTTCAGCAAGGGGGCACTGTTATATCATCGTAGCGGTAGACTACTTCATGAAGTGGGTCGAATCTATGCCAATGTTTAAATATGATGGTGAGACAACAACTCTCTTTTTGTTTAACCAGATAATAGCAAGTTTCGGCATCTTGAGAGAGATTGTCACTGACCATGGCAGTCACTTTCAGAATAAAATGATGTCCGAGTTTATGTCAAAGCTTGGGTTGAGGCAAGCACATTTGTGACCCTACTACCCACAAGTGAATGGTCAGGTGAAAGATATGAATAATTCCCTTAAGGATATTCTACAATGAACAATCAATTCGACCAAGTCAAATTGGCATTTGATGTTGTACTTGACATTATGGGCCTATCGAATGTATGTTAAGACTGCAACCGTTTTTTCACCTTTTCATCTCATTTACAGGCTAGAATTAGTCTTGCATATAGAGTGTTAGATCCCATCTCTAAATTTGGCAGTATAGTTATTTCCAGACACTTCACTGCTTGAAGAGAATTTATTATATCTTGAGAAGCTTGATGAGCAACGTTGGGATGCAACCTTGGCTAATGAGGCTCACAAACAAAAATTCAAGTGTCATTATGATCAGTCCGTTCGTCCTCAAATTTTCTCTGAAGGTGACCTTGTCCTAGTCTATGACCAAGATAGAGATCCCCGGGGGATAAGAAAGTTCAAACCCGTGTGGTTCAAACCTTTCATCATGAAGGAGGTTCTAAAGAAGGGCTCTTATTGTCTGGTATAATTAGAGGGAAATTATTTGGTGGAGCCTAGAAATGGGCTCTTCCTCAAGAATTATTACTCATAGGTGGGTCACCTTGGGTGATTTCTTGTACATATGTATAGTTCTTATACATTTTCTCTTTTAGTTTTTGTCTTTTTGGTTTTATGGACGTGTCATTTTTTGATGTCATATATTTCACTGTGGCAGATGTCAATTGAATCAGAGGTGTTTGTTGGGTTTGCTGACAGTGCTAGATGACAAACTCAGAAGCTTTCTTCTGTAGCTTGGGTGATTTTCACACCTCAGGGCCAGTTGCTATCTTCAGGAGGTATCTGTTTAGGTGACGCCACAAACAATGTCACTAAATATAGTGCAGTATTATAGATTCTTTGTGATGCTTTGTCACATGGTATCTCTCACCTTTGAGTCTACTTAGATGCTCAGCTGGTTGTGTCCTAGTTAAATGGGGTTTACCGCATTTACGATCCTACTCTACACTGATGGTTCCTTAGGGTATGTCTCTTAGAATGAAGCTTTGATTACATTACGTATATCCATGTTCCTAGGTGATTGAATCAAATCACAGATACTCTAGCTAATCATGTATTAGATTGGGATTTTGCACACATGTAATAAAAAGCACACACACACACATGTAAATACATTTGTAAAATAAATGTATTCCATAAGACGTAAAAAGATGTAAATACACATATATATATCGAAAATATAAAAGTACATGGGTGGGCATAAGCACCTCAAAAATATGTCCAGTAAGAGTCACGGGGCTTATGCCCTAAAAATATATACAAAAGGTGCCCTCGACATAATGAACTACAGTGTTTTCCAAACCCCGGAAGAGCTAGACTCAGGTCCATGATACCCCAACTACATGAGGTTGCATCGCTGGTGGCAGATCCTCAATCTCTTCCATAGGGAATGCGTGAGTGAGCATGGTGAGGTTCCGCTCCACCCATCTCAATACTCTCTCAGCCTCTCCAGCTGGAGGCCCCCCTGCTACTATTGGTGGTCCGACAGTTGCGGCTGGTCCTGCCCCTGGTCGAGGATGCTGCCTAGCCCTCGAGAAGTCTATTGGACGCATTGGTCCCACATATGTACATAACATATACATAAGTTTCAGATACTCTGGTATACAAAAAAGAAACGATACATATAAAAAGAAATAAAAACTAAATAACTCCGAAAAACAAACATACCCATCACTCCTCGCTCTGCTTCGGGAGGTATAGGGATGTTAGGATCTCTAGAAAAGTTGATCCCAGCATAGGGGTAGTCCTTTATTGTTGGAATATACCATTCCCACCAATCAAAAAAATTCTCATCGAAGGCCTATATGGTCCTCCATCCCTTTGTCGCGGCATCAACACCGCCCATCTACATAACTTTGGGAGAGAGGCCACATGCTCTCATATTGTCTCTAGAAGACTAAGACTGGGTACCCTCTCGAATAAAAAGGAACATAGAACAGTCTCAAATCCAAAGTTTTTTTTCTCCCATATCTGACACTATGTTAGTTGTCTCTTCATGCAATATAGCATGGTTGTACTCTAGTCGAAAATCTGTGCATTTAAGAACTGCATCGCACAATGCATGTGTTCCTAGAAGGCATGATGTAACGTTGCAGATCCAGTGATATACCCAATGAGTAACATTATCACTTTCAGTGATATATTGTTGATCTTTTTTATCGACACCTGAGAACCCACTTTATCAGTACCAACCTCACAATGGAGTCTGATCAACTCCTCAATGTTGTGAGGCCTAGGGGGGAAGGTATGCAAGTTGATTGGATTCCCTCTCCTCGAGAGATCAATCAGGAATTAAATATCTTCATCCATTGGAGTCAACAATTGCCCCTCAAGCATAAANATGCAATATAGCATGGTTGTACTCTAGTCGAAAATCTGTGCATTTAAGCACTGCATCGCACAATGCATGTGTTCCTAGAAGGCATGATGTAACGTTGCAGATCCAGTGATCTACCCAATGAGTAACACTATCACTTTCAGTGATATATTGTTGATCTTTTTTATCGACACTTGAGAACCCACTTTATCAGTACCAACCTCACAATGGAGTCTGATCAACTCCTCAATGTTGTGAGGCCTGGGGGGGAAGGTATGCAAGTTGACTGGATTCCCTCTCCTCGAGAGATCAATCAGGAATTAAATATATTCATCCATTGGAGTCAACGATTGCCCCTCAAGCATAAATGCCTTAGCATCAAGATGCCAGTAATCTATCAAAGGATTGAGAAACCTGGGTTGTGCCCTCATAAATAGACACTGGAAGAATTTCAACAACCCACATTGCGCTAATACAATGATAGCAACAGGGTCTTGTGAGACCAAAAAATCAATGTCTTCATGCTCCCTCTCTCTCCAATGGACATACATCCTGGAAAATGACAAGTTCATGGGGAGTTAACTCTTACTTTTCATTTTTTTACACATATTGGAGGGTGTATGTGGGATGTATTGGAGACAATCGTGTATGCATGTGTGAAGATCATTTTATGTATGCAGGCATACATGGGCTTTCCTAAGACAACCCATGTACATGTAGGGCCGACCTTTTTAAATGTCAGTACCCCCTCCAAAAAAAATGAAATGAAAAAAGGAAGAATGGAAATGCAGGAGGGGCTAGTTTGTACTTACTTGGTCCAAGCGGAAGTTTGTTTCGTCCACTAAACCTTCTGGAATCAACTCTTTTGGAAAAGGGGTGTTTTTGAATTTTCTATCAATTCTCAATTTACAATGGTGATAATGAGCTGCCAACTTCTATTTATAGACTTTTTGGCCCCTTTTTAGACCCTCTAAACATGAAAATATTTCAAAGCGATCTTGTTTCCCTTCATGCTCACCAAATCAAAATTCGAAGGCACGTCTGTCCATCGATAGTTTACCCCTTTTTTAGTCTGAATGGTCAAATGTACGAATAAAGGTATACTCTAAGAGCCTTGGTTCTCTAGAAGAGTATTATCAGGTATAGATTTAACCCCTTTTCGGGCCTAAGGGACTAAATTTATGAAAAAGGAACCCCCATGAAGTGCATAGTTAAGCTCTTTTCAGACTCCCTAAAATTGAAAAGATGGCCGAGTAACCTTGTTTCTTCACACTCGTTAAATTGGTCCAGAAGAACATCCCTTACAGAGTCCATAGTTAAGCTCTTTTCAGACTCCTTAAATATGAAAATATTTTCGAGTGATCTTGTCTTTGTCGCACTCATTAAAATTGTTTTGAATAGACATATAGTTGGTGCTAGTTTACCCCTTTTTCAAACCGACTAGACTACCTTCGAAAAAGGTACACCAGTGGAATCTCCTTTTACGCTTTTTCAGACTCTCTAAAAATGAAAAAACGGCGAGCTTACCTTCTCTGGGCTCGTTAAAATTACATCGAAGTACATTATCATTGTGTCTTATTAATCGCATTTTCATTCTTGCATCTTTGGCCTGATTCCTACTCCATGTTTCTTTCAACTGAACCATCTGAAGCATGCTTTATACGCAAGCCTTGCAACACTTTGCCTCTGCATCTTGACACCTTGACCCATGGAAGATTTTTCCCGAGTGTCCTTTTCTTGCATATGTCCCCTTTCTCTGAGCATCAGTGTGTTCCTTGCACATGGAACTGGTATGTCTGCGACACTCGTTCCTCCTTTGTATCATAGCATTCTTTTATTTTTTTTCAAGCTTTCGAAAATTATTGAAAAAGACAAAAAAAATCAAATATACCCCAAAAAGAGGAAGGGAAAAGTATTTTCTTTTTGTTGATAGCACAACGAGTCTCCCTTGGACAAATCACATCCTTTTGTTTGTTTGTCAAGATCTAGGATTCAATATGACCTTAAGAAGTTGTTCTCACTACATAGAGTTGCATCCTCCTCCATTTGGTTATCCTTCCAAACATATGGAGAGTTTGCATTGCCTCCTGCATCATGAACTTATGTCAATGCCATGTTGCCCGAGTCTCATCTTTTGTCGTTCTTTTGTCCAAGGGAAGTTTTACGAAACTTGATTCGTCCCTTCTACAATTTTTCTATTGTCCTCATGCTCGGCCACCCCGAAAGTCCAATCAAGTCCTTGCTCAAAATCAATGAATTTCTCTACCTGATCACTGAGATCCTCTTGTTT
>JZKD02S2101269.1:0-19091 GCA_000966675.3 Picea glauca | reverse complement strand
ATGCAATATAGCATGGTTGTACTCTAGTCGAAAATCTGTGCATTTAAGCACTGCATCGCACAATGCATGTGTTCCTAGAAGGCATGATGTAACGTTGCAGATCCAGTGATCTACCCAATGAGTAACACTATCACTTTCAGTGATATATTGTTGATCTTTTTTATCGACACTTGAGAACCCACTTTATCAGTACCAACCTCACAATGGAGTCTGATCAACTCCTCAATGTTGTGAGGCCTGGGGGGGAAGGTATGCAAGTTGACTGGATTCCCTCTCCTCGAGAGATCAATCAGGAATTAAATATATTCATCCATTGGAGTCAACGATTGCCCCTCAAGCATAAATGCCTTAGCATCAAGATGCCAGTAATCTATCAAAGGATTGAGAAACCTGGGTTGTGCCCTCATAAATAGACACTGGAAGAATTTCAACAACCCACATTGCGCTAATACAATGATAGCAACAGGGTCTTGTGAGACCAAAAAATCAATGTCTTCATGCTCCCTCTCTCTCCAATGGACATACATCCTGGAAAATGACAAGTTCATGGGGAGTTAACTCTTACTTTTCATTTTTTTACACATATTGGAGGGTGTATGTGGGATGTATTGGAGACAATCGTGTATGCATGTGTGAAGATCATTTTATGTATGCAGGCATACATGGGCTTTCCTAAGACAACCCATGTACATGTAGGGCCGACCTTTTTAAATGTCAGTACCCCCTCCAAAAAAAATGAAATGAAAAAAGGAAGAATGGAAATGCAGGAGGGGCTAGTTTGTACTTACTTGGTCCAAGCGGAAGTTTGTTTCGTCCACTAAACCTTCTGGAATCAACTCTTTTGGAAAAGGGGTGTTTTTGAATTTTCTATCAATTCTCAATTTACAATGGTGATAATGAGCTGCCAACTTCTATTTATAGACTTTTTGGCCCCTTTTTGTCATTTTTTGGACCCTTTTGTCATTTTTTCTAGCCTGAAAATCGTTTAGTGTGGTTCTCGAGTTTCTTTTGGGATGTTACTATACATTTTTATTTTGGTTCTTTGAACTTTTTGAGAGTTGGGGCACTTTTCAGGTCCTTTGGTGAAAAGTCTTTTTTCCAACTTTGCGCATTTAAGATAGGATTCCACCTCCACTTGTTGCACCTTGTTGTCTTTTTCTCTTTGCCATAGGATCGATCCCAAAAAATTGCAACACGAAACCCTAACTCCTACTCTAGAAGTGTCGTAATTTAGTGGTAGAGCCTACCTTCTCATGGATTCCCTGGGTAGATATTGGTTTCATTTTGGTGTCCATGTCGTCGCTAATGACTTTAGGCTCGAGATTCCTTTTTGTCCTATCTTGATTAAGAGTTTGGGCCTTCACATGTCTAATATGTTATCATTCTTGGTTTCACCCTCGAGACTCTCAAAACAACAGGTCTTCTTTTAAGCCCTTTTTAGACCCTCTAAACATGAAAATATTTCAAAGTGATCTAGTTGCCCTTCATGCTCACCAAATCAAAATTCGAAGGCACATCTGTCCATCAATAGTTTACCCCTTTTTTAGTCTAAATGGTCAAATGTACGAATAAAGGTATACTCTAGGAGCCTTGGTTCTCTAGAAGAGTATTATCAGGTATAGATTTAACCCCTTTTCGGGCCTAAGGGACTAAATTTATGAAAAAGGAACCCCCATGAAGTGCATAGTTAATCTCTTTTCAGACTCCCTAAAATTGAAAAGATGGTCGAGTAACCTTGTTTCTTCACACTCGTTAAATTGGTCCAGAAGAACATCCCTTATAGAGTCCATAGTTAAGCTCTTTTCAGACTCCTTAAATATGAAAATATTTTCGAGTGATCTTGTCTTTGTCACACTCATTAAAATTGTTTTGAATAGACATATAGTTGGTGCTAGTTTACCCCTTTTTCGAACCGACTAGACTACCTTCGAAAAAGGTACACCAGTGGAATCTCCTTTTACGCTTTTTCAGACTCTCTAAAAATGAAAAAACGGCGAGCTTACCTTCTCTGGGCTCGTTAAAATTACATCGAAGTACATTATCATTGTGTCTTATTAATCGCATTTTCATTCTTGCATCTTTGGCCTGATTCCTACTCCATGTTTCTTTCAACTGAACCATCTGAAGCATGCTTTATACGCAAGCCTTGCAACACTTTGCCTCTGCATCTTGACACCTTGACCCATGGAAGATTTTTCCCGAGTGTCCTTTTCTTGCATATGTCCCCTTTCTCTGAGCATCAGTGTGTTCCTTGCACATGGAACTGGTATGTCTGCGACACTCGTTCCTCCTTTGTATCATAGCATTCTTTTATTTTTTTTCAAGCTTTCGAAAATTATTGAAAAAGACAAAAAAAATCAAATATACCCCAAAAAGAGGAAGGGAAAAGTATTTTCTTTTTGTTGATAGCACAACGAGTCTCCCTTGGACAAATCACATCCTTTTGTTTGTTTGTCAAGATCTAGGATTCAATATGACCTTAAGAAGTTGTTCTCACTACATAGAGTTGCATCCTCCTCCATTTGGTTATCCTTCCAAACATATGGAGAGTTTGCATTGCCTCCTGCATCATGAACTTATGTCAATGCCATGTTGCCCGAGTCTCATCTTTTGTCGTTCTTTTGTCCAAGGGAAGTTTTACGAAACTTGATTCGTCCCTTCTACAATTTTTCTATTGTCCTCATGCTCGGCCACCCCGAAAGTCCAATCAAGTCCTTGCTCAAAATCAATGAATTTCTCTACCTGATCACTGAGATCCTCTTGTTTGTTCCCGATGAGACGTTTAAGATATCAAGGTAGTGAAGTCATACTTTGATATTACACTCCTACCGAAGTTTTGAATATTTTGAAGTTGTTTCTCGCGCTCTCAAGACCCCATCTTCCGCCATTAGGCATCATTGGCTTCTTGAAGATGGATACTATACATGTATATCTTTTGATTTTGAGATGTAGATCCACTGTGTACTTCTTGCGGCTACACTTTATATAGTTATATGGCATGGATCTGCAGTTTATTTGATTGGCAGCCATGATTTTAATTCATCCCGAGCATGGGTATGCCCACCTCAGTGAGACAAATTGTTATTTTGCAGATGGAACCTTCTGAACTCTGGTCCCTAGGCTCACTCGATTCATATGTTGGTGAATATTTGTAATGTATTTCAACCATCAAATGCTCTTCTGACCTCACACATTAGGGGGCATCTATTATAACCCTAAATTGCACTAGACATGCATACCTGGCATCAGGCCATCTTACTTGCTATCTTTGCCAAGCCATAACTAAAAAACTCTTCTAAAAAACCATATTTTTGAATGTGTACATGCCCTGCACCACTACTACCCGCATACACATGCTTGTTGCACCACTATATCCTGTGTA
This sequence comes from Picea glauca, assembly GCA_000966675.3. NCBI lineage: Eukaryota > Viridiplantae > Streptophyta > Pinopsida > Pinales > Pinaceae > Picea > Picea glauca. The sequence goes on along the minus strand of JZKD02S2101269.1, from coordinate 15,709 downwards.
TACTCACACAAAGCGCAAAAAAATTAAAATTTCAAAGGGATACGGGTTTTCGGGCTGTTACCTAACCATTTGACTACCCATAGCCAGTCACCCCAACCATTATTATCTTTTTGGCCTATAAAAGAATGCGTTGGGGTCCCATTCCAAGGAGAAGAACGAGAGCATAGAAACTCTGCCCATTTCAGTATTCCCCCTTTGCCCCAATATTTTGCAACCACATTATGAGTTTGAGCCAGAATTCCTTCTTCCTCCATTGCAAACCCTTTCCATTTCCTTAGAGAGAACTGAAGAGGAGACGAATACGTGGAAGCAGTTGGTGCATGGTGAAGAGGATCATAGGAAAAAGTTTGAGGAGTAGTTGTTGGTCTCATATTGTAAACGACTTTTGTGAGATTAATATAAGGAAATACTTTTTTCGTCCCGCCAAATGATGTCTTAAATATTTATGATTTGTTTACATTTTTTGATATGATGTCTAACCCACTAATATATACATAGAATTCATTCTTGTAGTTTCTTTTTTTTCTTTTGGTGAATGCAGGTTGGCCTTGGGAGGAGATCTGCAGTTGAGAAACAACTGAGTGCAAAGGGATTGACACCAGATGCGGAGTTTAAGGTATGCCTACCAAATCCGTACACTTTTTCTTTTATGTATGATTGTGGGGTAATGTATGGATAGTTGAAAAAAGTAGGAGACTTTAGACAGTTAGCTTTGCCTGCACTTCAGAACCCTGGTGCAGTCCGTAGAGGGGTTTTCCCGCTATAGAAATCGATGAAGGGTTTTGAGTACCCTTTCTTCTTCAGATTTTCATGAGCTTTCCTTTTGTCTTTCTCTTTAGATTTATGATATTGATGGCTGCCATATTTCATAGTAAGTGCATACACCTTTGGGCCTTTGTTTTTTCCAATTTTGATGAGCTTGGTTTTCTCTTGTGTCATGGATTTGATAAATTCCTCAAGAGAAGGAATCTTCTAGGTGGCTCCAGAGGTGAATTTGATAGAATGGAATGTGTATACAAACACAAATAATTGAGGACCAAGTTTGGAGAGAATGGTGAGAACCATTTGTTTCTCCTCCTTATATTTATCAACCCCACAAGATTTGAGTTGCGACAATAAATCCTTGAATTTTGTAAAGAAATATTAGAGATTGTCGAAGATTTTTGGATCCAATGTGAGAAATTTAAACTCAAGAATATGTCCCCTTATCTCATCATGGTTTCCAAAGAGCCCTTCCAAGGTTGTCCAGGCTTCATTGGGGGTTTTACAGGAAGATATGTGAAAAAGGATATCAGAAGAGATGAGACTGCAAATTATTTTGAATGCTTCATCCATTCGATCTAGATACTTGGAATTTTCTATGGATGATGTTGACTATGTCTCTGTATTCAATTTTAACTTGTACAATCCTCTGGTTCAGATATGTGTGATTATTCTCTCCCTCCATGCAAAGTAATTGTAATGTGTAAGAATTAATTATTTTGGGAATTTCATCTTTCACCTATCTTCAATATTTGGTACCTGTAAAAAATAATTTGGTGTAGATTTCATTAGCAGTCTTTCAGCTCTAATACCATGTAAATGTGTTGAACCTGCATAGAATAGATCTAGCTAGAAAATAACACACACATTTGCAGAGAGAAATTGAAAAAGAAGAATAAAGACAAAAAGAATGGAAGAAGTCTCATTAACTGTAATGAATAATGAATAATTTACACATGATATACTCTGTATAACTCAACAAATGTGCACTGGAGGAGAATAAAATGTTCCATAGTGGTGTTCTAGAGTGATATGGACACACAACAATAGTTGCAGGAGTAAACTACCACCTAGTCTAGTCTCTTAGACAGTTACGAGAGTGAACTTCCACCTAGCCAAGTTAACTATTCTACCAGTCTTCAGTTAACTGACTAAAACATAGTGAAGTGAGGAGGAGATCAAGGAATCCTGGGTAATGCAATAGTATGGTGATGATACCAAGGCTAGTGCGCATTAGCTGGTGATGATCCCAATGTTGCATGGTGACAAAACCAATGCAACATCTAGACTCCACTCAAATAGTCAAACTGGAGTGAAAACTAAAGAGAATATTCTCCCTATAGGAATAATCTTCCTAAAATATAGGAGACCGGATAATGACTNTCGTCCCTTCTACAATTTTTCTATTGTCCTCATGCTCGGCCACCCCGAAAGTCCAATCAAGTCCTTGCTCAAAATCAATGAATTTCTCTACCTGATCACTGAGATCCTCTTGTTTTTTCCCAATGAGACGTTGAAGATATCAAGGTAGTGAATTCATACACTGATATTACACTCCTACCAAAGTTTTGAATATTTTGAAGTTGTTTCTCGCGCTCTCAAGACCCCATCTCCCGCCATTAGGCATCATTGACTTCTTGAAGATGGATACTATACATGTATATATTTTGATTTTGAGATGTAGATCCACTGTGTACTTCTTCTGGCTACACTTTATATAGTTATATGGCATGGATCTGCAGTTTATTTGATTGGCAGCCATGATTTTAATTCATCCCGAGCATGGGTATGCCCACCTAAGTGAGACAAATTGTTATTTTGTAGATGGAACCTTCTGAACTCTGGTCCCTAGGCTCACTCGATTCGTATGTTGGTGAATATTTGTAATGTATTTCAACCATCAAATGCTCTTCTGACCTCACACATTAGGGGGCATCTATTATAACCCTAAATTGCACTAGACATGCAGACCTGGCATCAGGCCATCTTACTTGCTATCTTTGCCAAGCCATAACTAAAAAGCTCTTCTAAAAAACCATATTTTTGAATGTGTACGTGCCCTGCACCACTACTACCCGCATACAAATGCTTGTTGCACCACTATATTTTGTGTATACTCACACAAAGCGCAAAAAAAATAAAATTTCAAAGGGATATGGGTTTTCGGGCTGTTACCTAACCATTTGACTACCCATAGCCAGTCACCCCAACCATTATTATCTTTTTGGCCTATAAAATAAGGCGTTGGGGTCCCATTCCAAGGAGAAGAACGAGAGCATAGAAACTCTGCCCATTTCAGTATTCCCCCTTTGCCCCAATATTTTGCAACCACATTATGAGTTTGAGCCAGAATTCCTTCTTCCTCCATTGCAAACCCTTTCCATTTCCTTAGAGAGAACTGAAGAGGAGACGAATACGTGGAAGCAGTTGGTGCATGGTGAAGAGGATCATAGGAAAAAGTTTGAGGAGTAGTTGTTGGTCTCATATTGTAAACGACTTTTGTGAGATTAATATAAGGAAATACTTTTTTCGTCCCGCCAAATGATGTCTTAAATATTTATGATTTGTTTACATTTTTTGATATGATGTCTAACCCACTAATATATACATAGAATTCATTCTTGTAGTTTCTTTTTTTTCTTTTGGTGAATGCAGGTTGGCCTTGGGAGGAGATCTGCAGTTGAGAAACAACTGAGTGCAAAGGGATTGACACCAGATGCGGAGTTTAAGGTATGCCTACCAAATCCGTACACTTTTTCTTTTATGTATGATTGTGGGGTAATGTATGGATAGTTGAAAAAAGTAGGAGACTTTAGACAGTTAGCTTTGCCTGCACTTCAGAACCCTGGTGCAGTCCGTAGAGGGGTTTTCCCGCTATAGAAATCGATGAAGGGTTTTGAGTACCCTTTCTTCTTCAGATTTTCATGAGCTTTCCTTTTGTCTTTCTCTTTAGATTTATGATATTGATGGCTGCCATATTTCATAGTAAGTGCATACACCTTTGGGCCTTTGTTTTTTCCAATTTTGATGAGCTTGGTTTTCTCTTGTGTCATGGATTTGATAAATTCCTCAAGAGAAGGAATCTTCTAGGTGGCTCCAGAGGTGAATTTGATAGAATGGAATGTGTATACAAACACAAATAATTGAGGACCAAGTTTGGAGAGAATGGTGAGAACCATTTGTTTCTCCTCCTTATATTTATCAACCCCACAAGATTTGAGTTGCGACAATAAATCCTTGAATTTTGTAAAGAAATATTAGAGATTGTCGAAGATTTTTGGATCCAATGTGAGAAATTTAAACTCAAGAATATGTCCCCTTATCTCATCATGGTTTCCAAAGAGCCCTTCCAAGGTTGTCCAGGCTTCATTGGGGGTTTTACAGGAAGATATGTGAAAAAGGATATCAGAAGAGATGAGACTGCAAATTATTTTGAATGCTTCATCCATTCGATCTAGATACTTGGAATTTTCTATGGATGATGTTGACTATGTCTCTGTATTCAATTTTAACTTGTACAATCCTCTGGTTCAGATATGTGTGATTATTCTCTCCCTCCATGCAAAGTAATTGTAATGTGTAAGAATTAATTATTTTGGGAATTTCATCTTTCACCTATCTTCAATATTTGGTACCTGTAAAAAATAATTTGGTGTAGATTTCATTAGCAGTCTTTCAGCTCTAATACCATGTAAATGTGTTGAACCTGCATAGAATAGATCTAGCTAGAAAATAACACACACATTTGCAGAGAGAAATTGAAAAAGAAGAATAAAGACAAAAAGAATGGAAGAAGTCTCATTAACTGTAATGAATAATGAATAATTTACACATGATATACTCTGTATAACTCAACAAATGTGCACTGGAGGAGAATAAAATGTTCCATAGTGGTGTTCTAGAGTGATATGGACACACAACAATAGTTGCAGGAGTAAACTACCACCTAGTCTAGTCTCTTAGACAGTTACGAGAGTGAACTTCCACCTAGCCAAGTTAACTATTCTACCAGTCTTCAGTTAACTGACTAAAACATAGTGAAGTGAGGAGGAGATCAAGGAATCCTGGGTAATGCAATAGTATGGTGATGATACCAAGGCTAGTGCGCATTAGCTGGTGATGATCCCAATGTTGCATGGTGACAAAACCAATGCAACATCTAGACTCCACTCAAATAGTCAAACTGGAGTGAAAACTAAAGAGAATATTCTCCCTATAGGAATAATCTTCCTAAAATATAGGAGACCGGATAATGACTGATAATGACTAATAAACAAGGAAAAACCTTAGGAAAAATAATTCCTAGGTGTGTGTTAAGTAACTCCAATAGATATGATTTTGGGACCAAATTCCACCTACAATTATATAGGTATGAAAAGATTTTATATATTTTATTTTTTTTTCAAAAAGAATAAAAAAATGCAAATATTTTTGTATGGTATCAAGTTTTAACAATGTCTTTGTCACGTGGATGTAGGTTCATGAAGACCAAATGGATTTCCATGACATCAAACGAAGATTCAAGTAGATTACATGCAAGAGGATATGCAAAGAGAGTGCTATAGAATGTGTAGGGGAACCTGTCTCGATTGACGCACAAGATTCATATGGTTCAGGTGGAGGATCTGTGAGAGGCTATACAATGGCAAGTGGAGGGTGTGACTCTTCCAGCATCTCACAAACACCATACTATGCTATCCTGATATGCATATAGCACCACAGACATAGATTCCATGGCCATATATCTACCAACCATATATGTATTTTGAGGGTGTGAGCCCCATTTTGTACTATGACACCATATTTTTTGAAGTGTTGAAATATAAAAAAAAATGGTTCCTTAGCTTTACTTATGTATGTTACAATGTGTACATTGATGAATGTGTTTTCTTTAATTTATTTATGTGATAGATTCCAATATAAAACATAATTAGCATATGCATTAGATACATAATTAGAACTTCTAGGCATGTGATTATAAGTAATAAAATCAAAGTATCATTCCAAAAGTCATACCTTTAGGAATCGTCAGAGTAGAATAGGTTCTTGCACACGGTAACTGTCATTTAACTAACATAAGACTAAATGGGAGTCCAAGAAAACCTATAAATAATGAACACCATGTGAAATGGCATCATGTAATAGTTGTATAATGACGTTATACTAGGCCACATTTTTCAATGATGGATCTAGAAAAATGCCACCTGAAGACACCAATTGATGCGCGGGTGAGTAAATGACCCAAGCGGCGAAAGCCATGTTCCATGTTGGACTAATGACAATGTCTATGAATCCTAAGTAAACTGAATACTCCATTGAGATATTCCAACCAAGGGAAAACCTAATAAGCAAGTCGATGACACAAAGGAAAATATATATATACACTAAGATACACTAGTATACAAAGAGTCACGCCCAAGATCAAGAGATTAAGAGTAATAGATTTTAAGGTAGAGCCCATTTTTGGGCTCATCCAACATATCCCCTTCATAATACTCTAATTCATAGGCTCCTTTCTCTAAAATACGTCGAACAATATACAAATCGTTCCATATGGGGTTGAACTTGCCTTCCCCCAATGGTTCTTTGTCTTAGTCATACAGAAGGACCAAGTCACCCTCAACATATTGTTGAGGATAGACAGACCTATCATATTGAACCTTAACACTTCATTTATTCACATCAATAGTCATAGAGGCATCTCGACATTGTTCATCTAGATGCTCTAGGTGCATGAGGCATTCTTCAAGATCAGATGTGTCGGGTAGGAGCTCAATTTCTAGTTTGAGGGAAGGGATTTCACATTCAATTGAAAGGATCAACTCCATGCCATGTACTAATTGAAAAGGAGAAAAAACGATGGAATTATTAAGTGAGGTTTGATATGCCCAAAGAATAGGGTAAAGCATTAGATGTCAATCATACTTACTCTAGTTGATAGTTTTTTGCAAGATGGTCTTGAGAGATTTATTCACCGCCTCTACTTGTCCATTTTCCTAGGGATAATAAGGGGGGAAATGATCATGATTAAACCCCAGTTTTGATGTTAAATCCTTCATCATTTCATTCTGAAAGTGACTTCCATGATCAGTGAAAACATCCTTTGGGATTCTGAACCGAGCTATAATTTGGTTGAATATGAAGAATGTTGCAGTCTTACCATCAGCTTTAATAGTAGCCATGGCCTCTTCCCACTTAGTGAAGTAATTCATGGCCATGATAATATGATAATTCCCCCGAGATGAGCTTGGCTTACAGTCCATAAAATCTACCCCCCACTTGGTGAAGGGACCGACGATAATGACTGGGTGAAGGGGGGTTGGATGCGAGTGCATTTTCCAAGTGAACACCTGACAAGGGTGACACTTCTGGACCTCTTCAACACAATCTTTAAAAATTGACAACCAAAAATAACAAGCTCACAATATTTTTTGGGTTGTCGCAAGCCCATATAGATAACCACCACAAGCCCCATTTTGACAGTCATTGAGAACCGACTCAGCTTCCTCATGAGTCAAGCAACGATGAAAAATATTATCCACTCATCGATGATACAAAGTGTGTTCGATGATAGGTAGTTTTTAGCTTGATGACGTATATGTCGCTGATCATCTCTTCGTAGATTCTAGGATAACTTCAAGTTTTGAATATAAATTAGAATTTCTCCATACCATGGTTCCAAAGATGAGATAAGGAATATATGTTCATCTGCAAATGAATTTTTATGAATAATTTCATCATCCAGTTGAGGGAAGTCTGATATCAATTCGGAAAAAACTAATGATTTCTTAGACTTCGTCGAAGCAAAATAGAGGTCAAAGTTTTTCAAAATAACAATCCACTTATTGTATTTCCCCCCTATTATACACTTGGTAAGGATGGATTGAAATGGATTGATATCTACAACTACGGTAGTTTTGCAAAGAAATATATAATGTCGTAATCTATGAACTGCATGTATGGTGGCCAAGGATAGCTTTTTGACATGAGAGTACTTAATTTCAGGACCGACTAAATTTTGACTAAGATAATATACAATGTTCTCATGGAGCTCATGTCCTTCTAAACCAGAACCATACCAATCATCCCTTCAGACGTGGTGATATAAAGAAAATAATCGCTAATGTATTTCAAAGGATTCAGTAGAGGCACTGATACCAAGGCTTTCTTAAGAGTGTCGAAGGATTATGGATATATCATTTCAGGGGGATTGACAGGGGGTGACTTTGGAAGGACCTACTATGATACCAATTGTTGGAATATTCACCAATATTGAAAGTGGGGGTGAATCAATATTGAGCACATTTTACCATTTTTAACCATAACATATAAACATTAAGTCATCAAAAATTTATCACTTATGATGTAATTCAATATATCATAAACATATAAGCACATATACACAATACACGAGAATTTTACATGGAATCTCAAATGGGAGAAAGCCACATAATTATTTTTAACATATGTCTTGAACATTACATCCATAGGAAGCATCAAATTTAAATATTCTCCAATGCCAAATAGAAGGAGGCACCAACTCTTATTTACAGGCTCCAACCTAAAGGAATCTAAAACTCCCTAAATTCTCCAGTTGCAACTGGAAGGAGGCTCCAACCCCCTAGTTTACATGCTCCAAATTAAAGGAAGCTCCAACTCCATATATTATTTAGCTCCAAATGGAAGGAGGAAGAAACCCCTTATTTACAGGCTCCAACCTGAAGGAATCTACAACTCCCTAAATTCCCCAACTCCAACTGGAAGGAGGCTCCAACCCCCTTTCCTTTCCCTTTACTTCCTCCCAAAAATGTAAATGAGAGAATAAACCTATCAATGTTATTGTCACTAATAGTGATACATAATCATCATCAAATCTAGATCAACCCAACAACCATGTAAATCTTATGCCAATATCTTCAAGAATATCTTCCAAATCATATATCCGATATCACCAATATATGCATCATATATCCGATATCACCAATATATGCATCAAACCATGTCCCAAGCATTTGTCAAAACCTCCAAGATATGCCTTAATAATATACCAACATATTCAATATACAAACCTCAAGAAATATAGAAAATGTACCTTTCATTATAAAAAACACCTAGTGCATCAGATCTCATATCATCAAACCTTCCTTAGTTTCAACATCAACAACACAACATCTTCTTCATAACCTTTCCTCGGCCTTTTGGGACTAGATTGGGAAACAAGTGGGGCCTCATGTTAAAAGTACTAAAAAAATTAGCGATGGCCTAACAAGACACCCTATGCTTGACTTGCGAGGTCACCTCAGATAAGGTTTCTCAAAAAAACCTTCTCACATTTGCAACTTCGAGAGCTTCCTCCTTTGCACAACTTCTCTACCTCACTTGTGCCAAGAGTTCATAAGTTTTCTAGATGATAAAATGAGAGGTTTTTTATGTGTATTCATATCCTTTCAAGTAACTCCTTTACTACTCTTTAGGGCCGACCTATAATTTCTTGTTTGCAACATTTTTTCTCCTTTACTTGATTTTGGGTCCAACTTATAACTTCTTAATGATTTAGGGACAAATTTTACATGATCATATTTAATAGGGCATATATCCTCAACCATGAGGAACCATGTGGAATACCACCTATCAGTTGAAACAACTTGATGATGAATTATATCAATCCATAGAGGTGTTTCATGCATTTCCAATATCCATCATAATCATTTTCTTCAATAAACTATGGGCTTCATGACCACACCGTTGGGGCTTCCCCACAATATCTTTAAGGATTCTTTACCATACATTGTAACTTCATTTCTTAATGACTAATAATTCTTGTAGGATTCTTCAAAACATCTTCCCGTGAGGGCCATGCTTAGATTTATTCCATAAGTGGACCACATTGGAGATTCCTTCAAACAAACCCATCACTTTCAGGGGCTTCTAGACTTCTTCTAGGGTTGACATCAATGCATCCAATTTTCCAACACTCTTGAATCAAGGAATAGACAAAGGCTACTTCTGTTTGGTGATATTTATTATGTATACGATAAAAGTGGTGTAAGTTGTGAGCACACTCTGTTTTAATTAAAAAATGCAAGTTTTGATTCATGGTGTTGTTATGTTCATAAGTGAGTGAATCTTTAGATATTGATACCAGGGTTGGAAAGCTCCCACCAATCCTAGGGACGTCGAGCTAAGTTATTTCTTTAACTTGGTTTAGTTTATTATATTGATTCCTTATTATGTTGCAAATGTTTAAATATTGATTTATAGATTTTGTGTATATGTACAACATCTTCAATTGTGTGGATTTGTTCTGATTTATAGACCTTGCATTTTGTTTTTGGAAAGAAACCCCTTTCATTCAAGCTACATAAAAAAAATTAGAACATATCTAGGGTTTGACTCATTATCAACACTTCTATGTTTTCTAGAGAATGAATTTTGAATCTATGAGTTGTTGTGATGGCATATGTTGTTGATTTTCTTGTGGTAAAAGTGAACATTGATAGATTGTTTAACTAATCAAAATAATAGACAATTACATACAAATGAGATGGTTCGAAATTGTGTTGCGAAGAAAAAATTGAAAAGACAACATCTAATACAACCTTTGTTGAGATCCATAAATATATTTGAAACTTCGATGAAATCTAGGCTAGTGAGAATATAAGAATCTTAACAAACAAATTCTATATCACTAAAGTCTTTTACAAACATGCTTCAACATGTCGGGTTGTTGTTTATTTTCATATTGTTCTTGTAGCATTAGACTATAACTTGAAAATTTGAGTGTAAAGGGTTTCACCCAAAGACAACCTCAAGATTGTTTATTAATGAGTGGTATTATTTATCAATGTGTGATCTTTGGAGTTAGCTTATAAAATAATTTTCATACTTTTTAGGAGTCAAAACATTTCCTTTTAAATGATTTTGTATTCTTTTGCTAATATTTTTTATTGATGTAAATTTACAATGTAATTACAGTTAGATTATACAATATGATAAAGGTTGATCTAATCACTTATGAAAAGTCATCCAATTATGGAAATGACCTAAGATACTTTGTGAATATTGATCCTAAAATATTTTTTCTTGTTTTTCAGTGACTAATGTTTTTATTTACATCACACAATTAATATTGAATAATGCATGACAAGATGAGTCACCTCTATATGATCAAATTATTTGTATAAGCATAGTGCCACCATATTTCCTTTGCATTAAAAATGTTGATTGTGGGGTAGGTGTTAGATATATGTTCATAAACTTTCACTCTAACCTAAGAGCTTCAACACAATATCAATAACATCAAGTGGAGATTCGATGTCCTTTTAGCTGACTGATAAAAAAGACAGTTAGAGTAAAATTTTTGAATGTAATTTTTTCTTTTGTTATATGCGTTTTTGACAAGTTGTTACAAGGAAAATATCTCTATGGCCTGGGGTAAACCACAATAGAAGGAATGACACGCAGAAATAAACTCTAATCCCAAGTATGCTATATAAATGAAATGATAACAAGACAAGGTCAAGATCCTACCTCTTTCATATGTTCGATAAACACCACCATTGAGCACACAACTCAAATATTTATACCTGCAACTTGTCCTCAACAACCAAGATACACAAGCATATGATGATAATATATATTTTTAGAATATAGACTATCATAATCCATTAAAATTCATGACAAATACGTCGATGGAATAATAATTTAAATATTTTCAAGATATCAATTGGATGAGAAAAGAGTATTTATATTAAAAAGATCAGCATAAGTACATTTGTGGCAAACTTCTGTACCAACACATATCGGAACCAAGAAAATAACTCCCTATAGCTAGGCCTCCACCACTTCAATCCTCCACCAATGACAAGCTCATATCAAGGAGACAATGAGGTTCTCCATCATAAAAGGGAAGATCTTGGGGGCTGAAGAATGAGTTCGGACTTTAAAGGATAAAGGGATGCAGACTCAATGTGAAGTGAAATTTCTCTAGAGTATATTTTCTCTCAAAAGTTGAATTCTCCTCCTTTCCAAGGCTTGGATATGGCTCAATGTATAGCCTTCAAATGGAACTAAAGGGCCGAGTCAGAGCATTGTATAGTATATGGAAGGTCAAGGATCATGGATCTCGTTATGTGACATGGAACCTGACATAATTTTTAATTTTGAGCACCAAACCCGATGTATGCAGGATGTAGTGGAGCAACCTACATGCATGTTGTCTAACTGGTAGGGCATGCATATGTGGAAAAGTGTTCTTTTTTGGCTATGGAAGGTAAAAGAGGGACTTCAACTCTTCATAGGGAAATGGAAAGGTCATCTAAGCAAGTTTCATGGGGTGAGGAAAAATTTTCTATAATAGATGCCCCCTAATGTGTGAGGTCGGAGGACTATCTACGATGGACGAAATACATTATAGTTCCAATAAGTGGAGTAATGTAGACTCAACTAGAAGTGTTAGTTTCTCATGAGAATATTACAATCCATAATGACTTTGTACACATGGCTGCCAATTTGAATTACACTACAGATCCATGTAGAAATATACCGAATAGTTGTTCATTTCCATGAATAGGAAATACAAAGTAGACACATGCCATAGGCTGTCATAGTCACGAAAAAAGGAACAATGGAATCGAGTCTCAAAATCAATCTGAAGATATTTATATAGAATGGAGTACAATATGATCTCCCATGATCACTTAAGTCATAGAGGTACTAGTCCAATGAAAGACAAAAACATAATAGGAATACTGCTATTGTAAGTTTGAGGTCTTCTACACTATCCGCCGAAGGTGAAATTCTAAATCATGTGAATAGAGGAGTTGATGTTGAACACAATGAGACTTCGTTTGATTACCGGTCATTAACATATATTGTTAACAAATGTGAGACAACCTACTGATAATTAAAGTAGGTATCAAGGCACTCAGAACATTCTTACAATTGTTAATAAGGGTGGTGAGTTAGAGCACTTGAAGAATCCATCGATCAAGAGAAATTGATGTATTCCTAACTGTCGATGGCAGTATAAACTGCCACTAATGACTGCAAGCCACTAGGTACTCATAGGACTCTAGTTCCCATTTCCATAATAGATAAGTTGAAGTCAATGGAAGGAGACCCATTGAAAGGAGAGCATTAAGGCATCTCTCATCTGTCATCTCAAGGTACAAAGAAATAGCTTGAAGATTAGGAGGATCTTAGATGAATAGGATGTTTCACTAAACAACTACCATGTGCGTCTTTTGCATGCACCAAATGTAAGTAGTGCACAAAAAAGACCCTATGAATAGAAACCAATAAGGAATACTGTTGAAAAAGGTGAGGAAACAAAGAATAAGGATAATGGCATCCAAGACACTGCACAAATACTAATGTGTGAATATATTTATTTCCTTTGAACATAAGGGAACCCCCCAGTCAGCGACCAATGAGGAGATGTTGGATGTTGGATTCAAGGTTGCCTACCCATAATGAAAGTAGGACCAAGGTGTATAGTAGGACTACATGTGACTCTGAGACACACTGAGGGTATGGACAACATGCAAATTCAAGAGTCCTGAGAAATGGTCGACACAAGCTTATAGACTTCCTTTGAACAAGATAATGATGCATATGGAGGAATTTGACAACATAAAATAGATGATGAAACTTCATGATGTAGGAGGCATCATCAAACTCTCCATAGGGATTGAAAAAATAACCAGACGGAGGAGTAAACTCTAAGTAACAAGATCATCTTCCTAAGGTCATGCTAACCCAAACTTTGGATAACAAGTGGACTCAAAATTTTGTGATTTGTTCAAAGGAGACACGACTGTTGTCGATATGAGACCATATTATTTTCCCTCCCATCTTTTTTTGTTTTTTCATAGGAAAATAAATGCTATGATACAAGAGAGGAAATGAGTGTCACAAGTAAGAAACTAGCTCCAAACAGTGGAACATACCTATACTCAATGAAAGGAAAATCATGGCCACTTGGGAGAATGTTTCCTCATAAGGTAAAATATGTCAAGCGACAAAGGATATAAACAAGGCTTTTCTTGGATGGTGATACAAATTACTAAGGTGAGAGGATTATAATGAGAAATCGGGAACCAGAAATAGGCTCAATACTGCAAGAAAGATAATGTAATACAATTACAACTTAACTCCAAAGAATGTCCTTTTTCATAAATTTAGTCCCCTAGGCTCGAAAAAGTATAAAATAATACCCAAGAGAACTCTTATAGCCAATGTTGACTAGAGTGTTCCTTTTTTGTAATTAGTATTCTTGGTCCAAAAAAGGGTTAAACTTACACCAAATTGACACCCTTTCAAATCCATTTAACGAGTGTGAGAGAGACAAGTTCACTCGACAATATTTTTTCTTTATTAAAGAGTGAGAAAAGAGATTAAACAAAACTCAATGGGAGTCCCATATGTGAAGTTCATAATGCTTGTGAGTAAGAATATGGGGTTCAAACGCAAATTCATATCAGAACTATGAGGAACTCCCAGTCCTATGGAATAACTTTTGCATGGGAACCAAATGTCACAAAGGTTATAACTAGGGAACCCATGTTTGGTAAGCCTCTACCACTTAATAAAGACATTTCTAGTACCAGTAAGATAGTTCCACGTCGCTAATAAATGGGTTCGTACCTAAGGAATATGTATCACAATGATAGGGCAATGCAATAATGAAAAACTGAGTGACAACCTATCCTATATTCTAGTGAAATAGAATACCTACCGAAGGCACGAACGAGGAATATGACGCTAGAAATTGCAAAACTTCTTGGAAAAAACCACCAAAACCAGCTCTTTCCATTGTACTATTATTCCATAAGGTCAAAATATCAACAGAAACTATATGAAATGTGTAAAACATTTCTACTAATAGTACAAAATAGACTTTTTACCATACCATTTGAGCTTTTTTTACCCACATTGTATTTTAGGCCATTTCTCCCTCGATATTCAAGTGTCAATTACGAGATCTATGATCAATGGAATTAGGAACCATTTGGACCAAGTAAGTTCCCTTCCCCTCCTCTTCATTTTCATTGGATTAAAATTCAATTTTAGGTCAAAATGTTTTAGTAATAGAGGGTGCAAGATGTGAGCTAGGGTGTACGTGGGTGGTAGTTCATCGGGTCATGTACATGGAGACATATACGTGGGAAAAGAAAATCTTTCTTATGTATATATGGCCCTATACACGACTGTTAACACTATATCCCATGTACACATCCACAATTTTTTTTTGTTTAACTTAAAAAATGACTTGTCCTTTGTAGGATGGTGCTTGAATGGAGAGAGAGAGATCATGAAGAGATAGATGCAATAGTGGAAAGGAATGCAAAGGTCCAAATGGCTCTAAAAACATGTGGCATTTACAAATTTTGGGTTCTCAAAGGAATGAGGGATCAAGTGAGGTTACTCCAGATTCTTGTAAACTACTGGGATCCAAAGACAGAGGCCTTCAATCTCGATGGGAAACCATTCAAGATTGAAGTGGATGACATATATTTCATTACAGGATTGTATCGTTGGGGTGAGGTAGTGAATATTAAGGCCTGGGGGAATGGGGGTGGTATGACCATGGAGGATTACATTTCCACCCATTGTGTTTCAGGCATAGATAAAGTAGGGAGCTAACTCCCAATAAGGGGATAGATAACCTGAGTTTGAATATCGTCGTACTTTTTCTTACATGGATCTCGGGGTTAGCCTCCTTGCATCAGGATTCAAGGCCACTCATGTTCTATGCAGTGGAATGTTTACGACCCATTGTTTATGACTGATGTACCTCACTGTTGACTAATAAGAAGAGTCAACATACGGATTGAAAACAAGGGAGAAAGAGAAACTTCGGGTTTTCATCCATCTTGTGTAGTTTTTTCTTTGATTGGGTTCTAGGTTTGAGCGCTAGAATAGAGATCATTCCATATGGACCATG
>JZKD02S2101258.1:21215-48325 GCA_000966675.3 Picea glauca | reverse complement strand
TTTGGGGGTTGGGTGGTGTTCAACAACAAAATCCTCTAAAGATCGAAGTCCTAAAGACCCAAAGCATAGAAGTGATGTGGCATGATGAAATCACCTAGAATGGCATAGACTTGTTCAGAAATTTGGTAGTTCAGGAGATTTGCAGTGTTTTGTTACAAGAAGGGTCGAAGACCGAATATCCAGGGTGCCAAAGTATTAAAGCTTTGGAGAGCGGTGGTTCGGGGGAAAATGTTGTGTTTTGTTGCAAAATTCCCCGAAGCCCAGAGTCCCAAAGTTCCTAATGATTGCAAATATCAATAGAAAACTTGAACCATTGATCCTCGAACCCTTCGAGAGTTCGTCAGATACACCAACAATAGAAAATCATATATTACCAACATTATATATTTCTTTAAAAGATACACCTTCAATATGGTGGGGTACACAAAAGGAAAATATCAACAATTGGTTTCAGTGCAAAAGGTTACTGCACAGTGCACATCAGATTTGGCATAAAGCACGAACATAGATATGAGGCGAAATATGAGGGATTTGTACAACCTCAAGAACATGTAGATAAATTCTTGGTTCAATGGAGATTAGTACCACCAGAAGAATGGACACACCATTTTATTCACACACTAGAAGGCATTTCGAAGAACTGGTACACAGACCAGGAAAAACACAGAGAAACTGTTAACTGGGAAGAGATACTACAGAGTTTCATAGTTACATTTTCATTTTATCATGACAGTCCAACAATAGATATAGTGTTGAAAGTGGTAAGGGATATGTAACACCTCAGGTTTTGAGCCCCATATTAAATAATGTATTTGTTAAGTGTTGAGAGGCCAGTGTGCCCAAATAAATAAAAGAGGTTACTGTTCCTAAGAAATGTAATTTTTTGATCATTATTAATAATAAATACATCACTGTCCCTGAGGTGTAGGACAATTGGTGACATAGTGTGCTGTTAAGGCATTCCATGATGTTAAAATTCATCGGTTCAAAACGTGGGGGGACAAAAAGTCCATCCATGTTAAGGGTTGGTGTGGCTCAGGCCAGGTGCGATCCCCAGGTGATTTTGATGGCTTAGATGTCCCTGAGTTACGATTTCTCAGCCATAGGATATTCCCTTAGTTCACATTCCAACTAGCAAACAAAAAAAAAATAATAAATACATCATTGGCTGCTAGACGGAAAAAGACTAGACTTATAGGGGGATATGATTCCACAAGAGAGGGGGCTTGAGGGGAAAATTGTTTATTTAATTTTTTAATTACCCATTTTGTTTAATGGGGGGAATTAGTTACATGAGATTCTTGGGGGAATTCCATGAGGTTCTTAATTCCCAAGAGTTAGATAAACCCATCCCTGGTCTGTTGGGGGTGTTCATTCTCTCTCTCACTCCTGTTCTAATTTTGGTTATGCTACTGGTCTCCTCACTCCTTCACTCACTCATTCGTTATTTCATGCATGCACTCCATTTCTCTCTGTTTACACCTTTTGTGGAGATATCACTCCATTCATTTATGTCACCCACTCATCTTTCATCATCCATGTCTTGGCTTGGGAAAGGAAGATGGATTTTTTAAGACAAGCCATAGTATTTTTGGCTGTAAATATTGTTGGTGTAATCCAACCATGATTTGAGGCCTGTATGTCTGAGATTATTTGGCCTATGTCCAACTTTGTTCACAACTGCGAGTCCTGAGAGTCCTGGCATTGATATTCTGGACCAACTGCACTGGAGCCCTGGAAGGAGAAGGACAACCTAAGGGACTGCGTGGCAGAGAAGGGAGATGGTCCATTCTCTTGGGTTGTGAAAGATGGGTAGAAGAGAGCTGGGTACTTGGAGTTCTGTGGGTACTGGGAATCCTGTGAGAGCTTGAGTGTTTAATGGTTTGGGAATCCAAGTAACACTCTAGAACCATCCTCGTGGATTCATAGCCCTGGCTTGGGGGTGACATTGTTGTTGATACTTGGAAAAACTGTGTCAACGGTTGCGTGGAATGTCCTTGGTATGCAACCAAATGGTGTCTTCTTTTATAAAATATAAGTGATCTTTGTTATGGTATTATTACCTATGTATGATTTATTCTACTGTGTATTTATTTATCATTGAATTCAATATTTAGAATTTGCATGCATGCTGGTTATTGTTGTGCATGTCATTTAGTTCCTTTCTTTTATGCATCTTTATTAATTTGAAAGGTATCTATAAGATAAAGAAGTCCAAGAGCGGGATTGAAGTAGTGTAGCCTGACCTATGGGTCGCTGGGTATGTTACATATTGGTATCAGATCCCAGTTCCAACGCTAAGCCTGGATGGGCCGTGTAAATTGAGATTGAATCAAAAGTTTCACAGAGAATTTAAGTTGCTGAATTCTATGAGGTGTTGATAGCACCCATTAACTGTGTTTGAAATCTCAGGAGGTGTAGCGTTTCGGGAAACTGCAATGGCCATAGGATTTGTTCGGGAAGGGTATGAATCCTTCACAACCATCATATCTGGGAAAGGAGCGCAATGGTTAAAACCTTAAGTCCTTCAAACTTCGTTGTTTCATAAAATGTTTAATTCCTTGATGATACGAAGGTAAAATCCATGAAGCTTCGAATTCCCAGAGTGAATATACACCATAGATCACTGGGAGGGGTACTTGACCATTGGATTTGGCCAAGGATAGATCTAGGCCATTGGACCAAGAACAGATCAGGAGGTGAGGAAAAGTGGGGAATATCACATACCAGCCATCAGATATTCACGTGAACAAGTGTGATCCATAGATCTCAAAACATTTCTAAGGTTCGACACTTTAGGAGAAACAAGCCCTTAAGCTGTCAATAATAAAATCTCTCGAAGTCTCGAAATTCAGAGTAAATGTGGACCATTCGTGTTCAGGTACACGTGTCTGTAGGTTAGAAAGTATTCGTGAATTCAATGTTCAATATTTTGGGGTTTGGGTGGTGTTCAACAATGAAATCCTCTAAAGCCCGAAGTCCCGAAGGCCCAGAGCATTAGAGTGATGCAACATGATGACATCACCTAGAATGACATAGATCTGTTTGAAAATTTGGAAGTTTGGGAGATTTGCAGTGTTTTGTTACAAGAAGTGTTGAAGCATGAATATCCAGAGTGATGTAGTATTAAATATCTAGAGAGCAGTGGTTCAGAGAGTAAGCCACTTCTGCGTTCGGGGGAAAATGTTGTGTTGTGTTGCAAAATTCCCTGAAGCCCAGAGTCCCAGAGCTCCTAATGATCACAAATCTTAGTATAAAACCTGGACCATTGATCCTCGAACCCTTTGGGGGTTTGTCATTCAAAGGAATTGTAATGTGATGCTAGGAAATCCTTCGAAGCCCAAAGCTCCAAAGGCTCATAAAGGTGGAGTGACGTGGTAGGTGTTAGGACCCTATAATAGGGAAATCAGTACTTTGACTAATATCTATCTATTTCAAGAATAAGAAAGATTTCTCATAACACTATTTCTCATGACGTATAGTGAATATGTAAAGGCGATAGAAAGCGCACGACACTGACCAAGCATAAGATGAGCACCTGCACGTGAGCTTCAAAGCAAGTTAAAATTCTTGTGCATTTTTAGCAAGAAATTATGAATTGGTTTGAATGGAAAAAAATTATATATTGCAAATTTTATGGGTTTTATTAACCTAAACTTTGGCTTTATTAGCCAAGTTTGGCCTTTTAAACCAAATTTGACCTTCTCATCCTTTGTAGAGATTTTTAAAAAATCTCATTGAAATTTTCATCAAAAATTTGATAGCCCGTAGGCCTAGCTACGAGACCTCGAGCTATGTAGCATGCAATATCATACAAGCACCAAGTTGAGCAACAACATACAATACAACACCCAAGCACCCACGCCAAAAACAAGTGGGTAGCCTTTGACTCACTTCATGGACAACTCATGCGAACATTCACATATATAAAAATCAAATTATTCTTTTGGTCGACCGATGTGGGATATATCCCATTGAGTATATAAAAATGAAGATTTAAAACCCTAACGCTAGGTGCCTAAGGAAACATGCAGGTGTTGAGAAGAAACAAGACATGAGTTGCCAATATCTATAGGTGTAGGGGGATGGACACCCACCATGAAATTCACAGGTGTCAGAGGAATGATCACAGCCAAGCTTTCAAGTGCCGAAATTCAGAGCCCACCTTTACAAATCCTATTGACCAAACATCAAAGCATCGTGTCGACAGGGTATGCAGTTGATGGTATGCCATACAAAGATAATCCAGGTATCAACAATGCTTAATCATATACATCAAAGACAGTCTTCATTCCAACCTCGACGACAAGTGTGTTATCTAGTCTGATTTCTGTATCAAGCGTGGAGCTCGTCGTGGATTAAGTGTGAATTCAAAATGTCAAGTGGTAACAATAACTCTTGTGATAATTGGATGCTGGAAAGATTTGCAAGTATTTGTAGGTAATTGCAAGTGGTCTAGTTTTGAGGATATGGTGCAAACATATCTTCTTGATGAAATATTTGATTCGGGGTCTTCATCAAAGAAATTGTTTTATGTATGAATTCCAAACGAAGGTGTGGTAAATAGAGTTTTATTTTTTGGCATTTAGCGATTTCGCCCTTCAAATGGGGTTATTTCTACTACTGGCATGATAATAGTTACCCTAAATTTTGATACTCAAAGTTGGTTTAGCCGAAAAATCATAGGTATTTATGCTTGTAGTAATTGTGTTCAATCCCATCTTGCAGCCCAATTATGTGCCACTTCAGGTTTGCATCAACTAAAATTACACTATCAAGTCTCGGTTTGTTCATGAAGTTTTTCAAATGCGTGATTAATAGAATGAAAGGGGTACATACAGCTTTGAATATTGTGCTATCCAAGTCACGAAAAGGAGGATCTTATTCAATACAAGGGAACAAGAGGTTTTTCTCTACACATCAAATGCAAAGAGCGTCTAAGCTCTAAGTTCAAGTTATATGGAGGATTTGGTCATTATTAATGAGCATCTGAAGGACAACATTAAGCATTTCCAGGTAATAGATCGAGAATCAAGTTCAAAGGACATTCTTGATGATAAGGTATAGAAATTTATTATTTCTGATTATGTTTTAGATTCTCCTTGTTGTTTAATTACTGGAGAAAATTAATGGACTACTAACATGGAAAATATCATTAAGGCCCAGACCTTGAGAGATAGTAAACACATCAAACAAAAAGTCATGGAAATTTATCCTACGAATGATATCATGGAGGAGCTTAGAAAGAAGGCAGAAGCATATAAGAATGATAATTATGTCAAATATTTACTCTTATTGATGTATAAAATTGCCCTTTAAACATCTGGATTTAGCCTCGATGATCCCAACACTTTAGTAATGGGATTCAAAGGATGATGGATGCTGGGATGGAATTCCTTTCATCTACCAATAGAAGACTCTTGATTTTCATAATAGAATTCTCCATGTCAAAGAAACCAATGAAGAACATGTGGAAGTTAAAGGGTCAATCCCAGATATGAAGGTAAATATCCCAGACTTCAAGGCAGCCAATTAATAGTTAGAAGCTCGATCTCATCGACCCAGATTTCCAGGCTAGCATATTAGCAATCTAATATGACAAGAGGTCCAGTATTCAAAGAAGATCATAATCAACATTATCTTTCAGACTTTCAGGGCATCCAATTCAATGGTACAAATGGTAGAGCATGTTTAGGGTGAGGTGGCAGATCTCATATCATCGATATGAACTTGAGGATTGAGAGCACAAAATCAACAAGAAATCGAAAAATAGCTGGAAAGTTTCTTCGGATTTTGAGGCATCTTTAAATAGAGCTGGAAATCTTGGCACTACTGGCAACTTTTCCTTATTTTGAGCAGCTCAAGGATAGGAATAGGGTATAGTTGGAAGCCTAATGCATTTATCAAAAGTTATAGAGGGCAGATTCATGGGCTCGATATCAACAAAGGATCGATGGAATATAACAACTTTGAGGAGCATTACTATCCCAAGGAGATTTTACTCCAAAAACCTCAAGCATTCGACTGATTATTCATTTATTTGTTTTGATTTTGTTTTATTTTATTTTATGAAGAAATCAATGAGTAGAAGGAATAGTTTTTTATTATAAAATAGATGGATTTGTAATAAATAGAGGAGGGGAACTGAAGGAATCCATTCTCGGCTGGATGTAAATTTTCTGAATTTCAATCTAATGTAAAGGTGTAGAAGTATAGGTTTCCCTAATACAAAGATTTTTGCCAATTCTATTATGCAATAAGTTTTCATGTGTATGATCATTTTCCATTTCATAAATCTCTGTCATTCATTTCCTCTAGTGTTTGAAGATGTGCTTTGGAATTCATTTATTAATGCTCCATTTCAATTATCTTTAAATGATTTATCATTTAGTTGTATGCTTTGAATTCATCCTCCGATGCTCAATACATAACAACCTACAGTCTTGCATGTTTATTCGAAGAATTCACTTAACTTTTTGCTCTTTGTTTAATCAAATTGTTTCCTTTACTCTGCTACCATATCCCATTAATTTTAAATCTCTGCATACCAACATTCACCTTGCCTTTGTCCCTTGGGAAGCCAATCACTGAGTCACTGACATACATGAAATCATATTTTTAAGACTCCATGCCCATGTTACTTCCTTTCCTGGTTTCCATACCGAACCTCTTTTACAAGAAATACAAAACCTGTTCTATTGCATACCCTGACCTCTGTGTGCTTATTGATGAATCCATTGAGATATTACCAGTCATTAGACATATGAGAGAGCCCTCTTTGATTGTATAGGTCAAGATACAATCCAAAGTTGGTTGAGATAGTTACCTTTGTGAATTTCCTCCTCAGCCTGGGCAAATTACATAGTGTTAACATAATTGGTGATCGTACTGGGGAGCTTTCTCCAGTAGTGCACTTCAAGTTTAGATTTGACTTCTTATGGTGAATAGAAGCCAAACACAAGAAGGTTGTACCATTCACTTGGCGACTCCATCGTTCAAGATCTTGAGATTAAAAAGTTAAGAGTGACTTCACTGCCAAAGAATCCAAATTTCAGAGCATCGATGGTGATTGAAGATGACAGGGTATGTGGAAAACCCTCTCTCTGGTGAAATGTTACAAACTTTGAGAGATGAGTTAGTAGAATTTTAGATTGATGAGATTTTCTCAAAAGAAATATTTCTTTGTATGAAATCTAGCCAATTGACACTTAAAGGTAAAAGTTGTTTTCTTGGTTTAGTTGCTGAAAGATTAGAAAATGAATTTGAATTATTGGATGTTCAATTTGAGTCACATGATTCCCAAGATCCTAAACAATTCTTGGAAAGTCTTCCTCCTCCAAAAAGAGAGGAAATCATTATACCATTTGAATTGCAGATAGAGGAATGATATGGTTGTGAACCCGATTCTGTAGAGCTAGAATCAAGGATCAACCTTGATGAAGGAATTGAAGAGGCTATCCAGGATCAACTTGTCATTGAGAGAATAAAAGGTATACCAATAAATTATGAATTTATCGATCCTGTAGCTGATTATATGAAGGATGTTTCCAATTCCATTGTACACTTCCATCTACAGTTTCCATTACACTGCACACCTTGGGTTTTCCAGACAGAGGGTCAAATTGTTTCTCTAATGTTTTTGATAAACTGTCAAGAAGTTAATGTATATAATCAATTGCTTGATTGGCTGCATTGGCACTATTGTATCATTTAGAACAACGAAATTATCAGTAGATTAGGGTAGGTAGGAGTGTGCCAATAAGCTCAACAGGATGAGCACTTTTTTCTTTTTCAGTTATTCATAGTTTTATTTTCAGTTTACAGTTTGGGGATAACCCAATGATCAGCTGGTCTACAAAATTCAGAGTTCTATGGATTCTTGACACCTCCCAAGGAGCTTCCATCCCTAGGTGGAGCCTATGTTAGGACCCTATAATAGGGAAATCAATACTCTGACTAATATCTATCTATTTCAGGCATAAAGAATATTGCTCATAACACTATTTCTCATGACGTATAGTGAAGATGTAAAGGCGACATAAAGCACATGACATTGATCAAGCATAAGATGAGTACCTTCACGCAAGATTCAAAATTCTTGTGCATTTTTAGCAAGAAATTATGAATTGATTTGAATGGAAAAAATTATATATTGCAAATTTTATGGGTTTTATTAACCTAAAATTTGGCTTTATTAGTCAAATTTGGCCTTTTAAACCAAATTTGACCTTCTCATCCTTTGTAGAGATTTTAAAAAAATCTCATTGAAATTTTCATCAAAAATTTGATAGCCCGTAGGCCTAGCTCCGAGACCCTGAGCTATATAACACGCAATATCATATGAGCACCAAGTCGAGCAACAACATACAATCCAATGCCCAAGCACCATCACCAAACACAAGAAGGTAGCCTTGGGCTCACTTCATCGACAACCCATGTGAACATTCGCATATATAAAAATCAAAATATTCTTTTGGTCGACCGATGTGGGATATATCCCATTGAGTATATAAAAATGCATATTTAAAACCCTAACGTCGGGTGCCTAAGGAAACATGCAGGTGTTGAGAAGAAATAAGATGTGAATTGCCAATATCTATAAGTGTAGGGGGATGGATGCCCATGATGAAATTCACAGGTGTCAGAGGAATGATCAAAGCCAAGATTTCAGGTGTCGAAATTTAGAGCCCACCTTTACAAATCCTATAGACCAAACATCAAAGCATCATGTCGATAGGGTATGCAGTTGATGGTATTCTATACAAAGATAATCCAGGTATCGACAACACTTAATCATATACATCAAAGATAGTCTTCATTCCAACCTTAGTGACAGGTGTGCTATCTAGTCTGATTTATGTATCAAGCATGAAGCTCGTCGTGGATTAAGTGTGAATTCAAAATGGCAAGTGCTAACAATAACACTTGTGAGAATTGGATGCTGGAAAGATTGGAAAGTATTTGTAGGTAATTTCAAGTGGTCTGGTTCTGAGGATATGGTGCAAACATATCTTCTTGATGAAATATTGGATTCGGGGTCTTCAAAAAAAAAATGTTCTATGTCTGAATTCCAAATGGAGGTGTGAGAAATACAGTTTCATTTTTTGGCATTTAGGGATTTCCCCCTTCACATGGGGCTATTTCTACTACTAGCGTGATACCAGTTACCCTAAATTTTGATACTGAAATTTGGTTTAGCCGAACAATCGTAGGGATCTATGCTTGTAGTAATTGTGTTCAATCCCATCCCACAACCCAATTATGTGCCACTTTAGGTTTGCATCAACTAAAATTACAGTGTCAAGCCTCAATCTATTCATAAATTTTTTCAAATGAGTGATTACCAGAATGCAGAGGGTACACACAACTTTGAAGATCGTGCTATCCAAGTCACGAAAAGGAGGATCCTATTCAATACAAGAGACTGAGAGGTTTTTCTCTACACATCAAATGAACAGAGCATCTAAGCGCTAAGTCCGAGTTATATGGAGCATTTGGTCATTATTAATGAGCATATGAAGGACAACATTAAGCATTTCCAGTTAATAGATTGGGAATCAAGTTCAAAGGACATTCTTGGTGACAAGGTATAGAAAGTTGTTATTTCTAATTATGTTTTAGATTCTCCTTTCTGTTTAATTATTGGAGAAAATTGATGGACTGCTAACATGGAAAAGATCATGAAGACCCAGGCCTTGAGAGACAATAGCACATCAAACAAAAAGTCATGGATATTTATCCTAATAATTATATCATGGAGGATCTTAGAAAGAAGGCAGGATCATATAAGAATGATAATTATGTCAAAGATTTACTCTTATTGATGTATGAAACTTCCCTTTAAACATCTGAATTTAGCCTCAATGATCCCAACACTTTAGTAACAGGATTCACAAGATGATGAATGCTGGGATGGAATTCCTTTCATCTACCAATAGAAGACTCTTTATTTTCATAATAAAATTCTCCATGTCAAAGAAAAAAATGAAGAACATGTGGAAGTTAAAGGGTCAATCCCAGATATGAAGGTAAATATCCCAGACTTCAAGGTAGACAATTAATAGTTAGAAGCTCGATCTCATCGATCCTAGATTTCCAGGCTAGCATATTAGCAATCTAATATGACAAGAGGTCCAGTATTCAAAGAAGATCATGATCAACATTATCTTTCATATTTTTAGGGCATCCAATTCAATGGTACAAATGACAGAGCATGTTCAGGGTGAGGTGGCAGATCTCATATCATCGATATAAACTCGAGGATTGAGAGCACAAAATCAACATTCAATCGAAAAATAGGTGGCAAGTTTCTCCAGATTTTGAGGCATCTTTAAGTAGAGCTGGCAATCTTGGCATTGCTAACAACTTTTCCTTATTTTGAGGAGCTCAAGGATAGGAACAGGGTATACTTGGCAGCCTAATGCGTTTATCAAAAGTGATAGAGGGTAGATTATTGGGCTTGATATCAGCAGAGGATCGATGGAAGATAACAACTATGAGGAGCATTCCTATCCCAAGGAGATTTCACTCCAACAACCTCAAGCATTTGACTGATTTTGCATTTATTTGTTTTGATTTTGTTTTATTTTATTTTACGAAGAAATCAATGAGTAGAGGGGATAGTTTTTAATTATAAAATAGAAGGATTTGTAATAAACAGAGGGGGGTAACTGAAGGAATCCATTCTCGGCTGGATGTAATTTTTTTGAATTTCAATCTAATGTAAAGGTCATAAGTACAGGTTTCCCTAATACAAAGATTATTTCCAATGCTATTATGTAGTAAGTTTTCCTTTGTATGATCATTTTTCATTTCATAAATACATGTCATTCATTTCCTCTAGTGTTTGAATATGTGCTTTGGAATTCATTTATTAATGCTCCATTTCAATTATCTTTAAATTCTTTATCATTTGGTTGTATGCTTTGAATTCATCCTCTGATGCTCAATACATAGAAGCCTATAGTCTTTCCTGTTTATTCAAATAATTCACTTAAATTTGTGCTCTTCGTTTAATCAAATTGTTTCCTTTACTCTTCTACCATATCCCATTGATTTTAAATCTCTGCATACCAGCATTCACCTTGCCTTTGTCCCTTGGGAAGCCAATCACTAAGTCACTGACATATATGAAATCATATTTTTAAGACTCCATGCCCATGTTACTTCCTTTTCTGGTTTCCATACTGAACCTCTTTTATAAGAAATACAAAACCTATTCTATTGCAGAACTTGACATCTGTGTGCTTATTGATGAATCCATTGAGCTATTACCAGTCATTAGACATATGAGAGAGCCCTCTCTTATTTTATAGGTCAGGATATAATCCAAAGTTGGTTGATATAGTTACCTTTGTGAATTGCCTCCTCAGCCTGGGCAAATTACAGAGTGTTAACAGTAGGATGACGTCACCTGGGGTGACCTAGACCTACCTTATACATGCCACGTTTCATCTTGTTTCAGGGTTTTCGTGGAACTTTTGGGTCAATTAGAACTTGACACGAGTCACTAGTAGAATGGGCCATGTATCATCTATGTGGTTTCACCATGTATCAACCCCCCCCCTAGTGCATAGTTATTGATGAGACGTCGGAAGTTTGGAGGTTCAATAGTTCGGGAGTTTTCAGGTGTGATGTATTAAGAACCTTCGAAGTCTGAAGCTCCTTAGCACTGGAGTAGTGATACTCCAAAGAGCCTCTTTGGGAGCTCTCCAATTCGACGTTTAGAGGGAAGTAGTTTGATGAGGGTGAAACCCCCGAAGCCTGAAGTCCCAAAGTTCCAGATAAGCAATTTTTAGCCATGGACAAATTTTTGTTTTTGAAGAAGGAAAAGTGATAAGGAAGGATTTGGCCCGTGATTTCGAGCCGTGGTCACTTGGGAATGTGGTTTGAAGGAAGGTCTTGTGCGGAATTGAATTCTATATCAGCCAAGGACTATCATGGAAGTTTTATATATACATATTCTTCATGAGTTGAAAGGACCTGCAACATTTTTGACAATTTTTTTTTATCATATGCCTAATTCTAACAAAATGGTCACTTTCACATTTTTCAGAATTAAGGGGTTTAATCATATCATCTCAGAATGAAGATTCAAGAAATGGAAGAAGGTGAGGGAGCCTCTAGCCATGATAAAGAGGCCAAAGGCCAAAATATTTGAGTTGGTAATGCAGAGACAAAATACAACGGTCACAAGGGCCAAGGGGAGAAAGAAACATTGATAGAAACTTTGAGAATCCTGGAAATAGAAGTGCAGAGCTACAAGGTAGACAATGAGAGGTTGATGAGAGAGAAAATTCAGATAAATTCATAAGTGTTGCAAAGCTTAAATCAATTGTAGAGACAAACAAAGAATGTTTCAAAGAAAGAGGAAGAAGGTAGATATCATGAAAGAAGAGATGATCATGAAAGGAACGGTTATTCCTGGAGTGCTACAAGAGATAAGAGACATCACTCACCTCCTTACTCAACAATAACGTCTTATGCATCTGAATATGCCATAATTAGTCCATATGTGTCTCTTGTTAGGCACCAAAGAAGAAGACATGTTGGCATAGGGGCAGACCTAGTGTTCAACTCTAACAATGCACCAACAATCCCTAACTACTGGCCCTTTCAGAAACACCTGTGAAGCAGATGCAGTCTCACCCGAAGTAGCAATAGGGGGTTGCAGGACACAGGTGTCTACAACCAAAGGAAACACAAAGTGGATCTAAAACAATAGAAACACAACAACTAGATATCAATTACCATCTTAACCCACTTCACATAGTTATATCTAAGATCGAACATTATGATGCAATAAAAAAATAATAGAATATAAAAGAACACAACACCAATCCCACAGAACAACAAGATAAATGTGGTTAACCCTCTCCCTAGGGATACATCCACAAAACTGCATTCCTTGATATATTATGTGAAAACATATGGTTCTATCTGCACTCTTAGCTTACAGATCCTTCTCTCTTTCTCCTCTTCTCTCCCCTCCCTGCGCACCCAACTACAATATTGATCTTCACACCTGACTAAAGATCTTACAATGCAAAAGGCTCTCCCACACATCACTTCTCTCTCACATAGGAATAATCACTCACTCACACAATAATAATGAACTCTGAACCAACTTAGCACCAACCGATCCCAGGTCCTTTAGACCTTTATTTATATATTACAATATCTCTCATACATCCTTACATCAAAACCTAGGTTTCAAAACCCTAAATACAAAAACCCCAGGTGTCTAAAACCCTATGTCAACTTGACTCATACTTCTTGGGCTTTGCCAAACTGTCTTTCCTTCTTTCTCGCGAGGTGCTCTAAAGAATCTATTGGTGTATTTTTCCACTTGCTGAGTTGTCCACAATCCTTCTTCCTTGATGATCTATCATCCTCGATCTCCTCGTTCAACAGATAGATTTCCCTTGCTTCGCTCCTTCTTTTTAGTTTATTTAACCACTTCGACCCAATCTCAGTTAATGTACCTTCCGCGTAGTTCGTACTTCATCTTTTCTTTTCATTTTTCTTTTTTTTCTTTTTTAATCCATGCCCAGGCCTAACAGGCCCCCAATGCTCACATGTGACTCGTCCCGAGGCACTGTAGATTTGAATCTTCTATTTTACTTCGACTTCAGACTCCGCAACGCAACCTATGCTTTATTCTCTATCCTTCCCCATTGTGTGTAGACTTTATTTTTTGTATCTGGTACCCAATTTCAACTGTACCTAGTACCTAGACCCTTCTCCTTCTGATTTTACTAAGAGTTGCGAGGCAACTGGTTTTCATAGTACAATTTCAACTGGCTCCCATTCACCAAACCTTCCTTCCATTCTCCCTTCAAAGTCTTCAACTTCACAAATCCTCCTTCTGTGACATAGGCAACCTCATATGGCCCAATACAATGTCTCCTGAACTTCCTTGGATGCTTCATGAAATTTCTGTCATAAACCAATACCAGATCTCCTTGCTTAAAGGATTTCTTCTTGATGTGTCTATCATGGTAAGCATTCTCTCATTCCTTCTGTACCTACTGATGAAATCCTACAATAAAATTGTCTTCCTCCAATTCGACCAAATGTACGAGCCTCTCTTGAACATCACCAGCGCAATCCATATCTGTAAAGGCTGCAATTATTAGACTAGGAACCAAGTATTCCATAGGTACAACTGCTTCTAGACCATAGACCAACTTAAAGGGGGTTTGTATTGTCCACTTCTTGCAAGTGGTTCTATAGGCCCATAATACTATGGGTACTCTCAAATCCCAATCATCATTGTTTACACTGCAAATCTTCATCAACGTTGTCTCCAAGATCTTATTGAATGCTTCGACCATACCATTCTCCTGTGGGTGGTATGGGGTTCTCTTCTGATGGTGAAATTCAAATTCCTGAGTCAAGGCTTCAATATTCTTATTAATAAAATGTGTACCTTGATCGCTCATAAGGATCTTCGGGCATCCAAACCTGGTTATGATATCATCAAATATGAATCACACAGTTGTAGTTGCACTACAGTCCTTAAATACTCTTTCTTCTACTTATCTGGTCAAATATTATGTCGTAGTAATGATGTATCGATCTCCTGTGCGTTTTCCTGGTGGGTTGATAGGTCCCACAAAATCAATGTCCCATTTCTCAAATGCTTGTAAGGATAGCTCTAGTGCTAAAGGCATCTCATCTCTTTTGGAAGGTTTCCGAAATCTTTGGCATACATTGCAGGCTCTGTAGTATTCCTTAGCGTCTTTGTGTAAAGTGGGCCACTAGAGGCTAGCTTTGAGACCCTTCTACACTGTTTCTTTCCCTGCATAGTGTCCTCTTGCGATGCCCTCACGTGCTTCTACCAAAATCAAGGGTCGTTTTGCCTCCATAACACATCTCCTCAAGATCTCATCAGGTCCCATCTTGTATAGCTGCCTAGCTATAAGTGAAAAATCTGCAGCGTGAACTACTTGTTGTTTCTTTTGAATGATTATATATTCACGAGGTGCCATTCCTGTTGATAGGAACTGAACTATCTCGGTGAAGTGATCATCAACCTTCATGATGGCCATCAACTGTGCATCTGGTAGTGTATCCTCCAAGCTAGTAGGTTCCTCTCCATGTTCTAACTTGGATAAGTGGTTAGGTACCTTATTCATTCTCCTTGGCTTGATCATGATCTCAAAATCAAATTCCTAGAATAACAGAATCCATTTGCATATTATTCCCCCCAACACTATCTTGTTGACTAGGTATTTCAATGTAGAGTGATTAGTGACCATCTTAAAGTGTCCTCCCAGCAAGTAGTGTCAAAATTTATGCAGTGCATACACCATGGATAAACCTTCACTCTCAGTGGTAGTGTAATTTATCTCAGCTATTGAAAGTGTCCTGCTAGCAAAGGCTAATGGGTGGTCAATATCTCTTGCTCCTGGTTGTGCTAACACTGCTCCTAATGTAATGGATGAGGCATCAACATGCACATCAAATTCCTTACTCCTAACAACGGAACCATTTGTTGGCACAGGGGAAGACCTAGGGTTCATCTCTAATAACACACCAACAATCCCTAACTACTGGCCCTTTCAGAAACACCTGCGAAGCAGATGCAGTCTTAACCCACTTTGCACAGTTATATATCAGATCTAACACTATGATGCAATAACAAAATAACATAAGGTAAAACAACACAACACCAATCCCACAAAACAACAAGATATACGTGTTTCACCCTTTCCCTAGGGATACGTCCACATAACTGCGTTCCTTGATATATTATGTGAAAACATATAGTTCTATCTACGCACTTAGATTGCAGATCCTTCTCTCTTTCTCCTCTTATCTCCCCTCCTTGTGCACCTGCTATAGTGGGAAAACCCCCCCATGGACTACACTAGGGTTCAATCGTGCAGGCAGAGCTAACCGTCTAAAGTMTCCTACTTTTAACAACTATCTCGACAATACCCCACATTCATGCATAAAATACAAAGTATAAGGATCCAGTGGTCTTACCTTAAACTCTGCGTCCAGTGTTGATCCTTTTTCATTCAGTCGCTTCTCGACTGCAAGTCTCCTCCCAAGGCTGACCTGCATTCACCAAAATAAAAACAAGAAACTACGAGCATGCATCTTATATATGAATTAGTGGGTTAGATATCATAACAAAATGTAAATCAAACATAATGATTGAACACATCATATGGCGGGATGGAAAAAGTACTTCTTTATATTAATCTCACAAAGTCACTTACAAAATGAGATCGACGACTGCTCCTCGAACCCGGTCCTAGGATCCTCTTCACCAATATCCAACTGCTTCCACGTATCCTTCTTCTCTCTCACTTCTCTCTAGAGAATACGCATATGCTTATGAATAAGGAAAAAGGCAAGAATAGGGAATTCTGGCTCAAAACGCACAATGTGGCTGCAAATTCTTGGGGCAAGGGAGGAAAGTGAAATGGGAAGAGTTTCACTATAGCTATGTTTCTCCTTGGAATGAGACCCCAACACCTCCTTTTATATGAAAAAAGGATGGTTATTCGGTTGGGTGATGGGCTATAGGTGGTGGATTAGTTGGGAAACTACCCAATAGCCTGTAATCTCAACTAATCCCTTGCAACCTTTTATTTTTTGCAATTGTTGTGGGTATACGTGGGTTGTAATGGTGCAAATAGTGTACGTACGTGGGAAGTAGTGGTGCAGGGTGCATACATCTTCAAAAATAATGTTTTTAAGAAGAGTTGTTCAGTGTTGGCTTGGAAAAAATAGTAAGTAATATGGCCTGATGCCAAGTATGCATGTATAGTGCAATTTAGGGTTATAACAAATGCCACCTAATGTGTGAGGTGAGAAGAGAATCGGATGGCTGAAATACATTATGAATTTTCACCAATGTAAGAAGCAAGTGAGCCTAGGACTAGAGTTCAGAAGGTGCCATCTGCAAAATAACAATTGTCTCACCGAGGCAGACATACCCATGCTCGAGATGAAATAAATCATGGCTTCCAATCAAATACATTGCAGATCCATGTCATATAACTATATAAAGTGTATTTGCGAGAAATACACAACAGTTCTACATCCCAAAATCAAAGATATACTTGTATAGTATCCATCTTCAAGAAGCCAACGATGCTTGATGGCTGGAGATGAGGTCTTCAAAGCTCGAGAAACAACTTCAAGATCTTCAAAACTCGGGTAGGAGTGTAATGTGAGTGTATAAATTCACTACCCAGAGGTCTTTGATGACTCGTTGAGGAACAAACAAGAGGATCTCGGTGATCAGGCAAAGAACTCTATTGATTTCGAACAAGGAATTGATTGGACTTTAGGGATGACCGGGCATGAGGTCAAGAGACAAACTACAGAAAGGTCGAATCAAGTTGGGTAAAACTTCCCTTGGACAATAGCATGACTGATGATCAGACTCAAGAAGCAAGATATTGACATAAGTTCACAATGCAGAAGGCAACACAAACTCTCCATATGTTTGGAAGGATAACCAAATGAAGGAGGACACAAATATATGTTACGAGAACAGATTCCTAAGGTCATATTAAATCCCAAATCTTGACGAACAAACAGAAGGATGTGCTTTGTCCAAGCGTGACTCATTGTGCTACCATAAAAAGAAAATACTTTTCCCATCCTCTTTTTGGGGTATATTTGATTTGTTTTTGTCTTTTTCAATGTTTTGGAGAACTTGAAAAAGAATAAAATAATTCTACGTTACAAAGGAGGAATGAGTGTCGCAGGCATACTAGTTCCAAGCGCAAGGAACACACTAATGCTCAGAGCAAGGAGACATGTGTAGGGAAAGGACACTCGAGAAAATTCCTCCATGGGTCAAGGTGTCAAGACGTAAAGGAAGAGTGATACAAGTCTTGCACATAAGGCATGCTTCAAAGGTTCAGTTGAGAGCAACATGGAGTTAGAATTAGAACTAAGATGTAGAGATACATATGCGATTAATAAGACACAATGACAACATCCTTCAATGTAATTTTAAACAAGCCAAGAGAAGGTAAGCTCAGTGGTTTTTCATTTTTAGAGGGTCTGAAAAAACATAAAAGAAGACACCATTGGGGTACCTTTTTCTAAGATAGTCTAGTTGGCTCAAAAAAGGGACAAACTAGCACCAAAAAGACGTCTATTCAAAACCATTTTAACGAGTGTGACAAAGACAATATCACTCGACAATATTTTCAATTTTAAGGATTCTGTAAAGAGATTAACTATGGACTCATTGCCTTTTCTATATTTAGTCTCCTTAGCCCGAAAAAGGTGAAATTTACAGAGGATAACTCTCCCAGTGAAACAAATCTCCTGAGGTGTACCTTTTTCCTCCTTAATCTATAGGCCAGAAAAGGGGTAAACTCATTCCAGTATATGTTTTTATGAATCAATTAACGAGTGTGAAAGAACAAGGTCACTCGATAATCTTTTCAATTTTAAGGAGTTTGAAAAGATCTTAACTATGGACTCCATAGAGGACATTCTTCTAGATCTGTTTAACGAGTGTGAAGGAACAAGGTCACTCAGATATCTTTTCAATTTTAGGGAGTTTGAAAAGAGATTAACTATAGACTCCATGGGGGTTTGTTTTTCATAAATTTAGTCCCTCGGGACCGAAAAAGGGGTAAACTTATACCTGAGAATACTCTTCTATCGAACCGAAGTTCCTAGAGCGTACCTTTATTCGTAAAATTGACCATCCAGATCGAAAAAGGGGTAAAATACCATTGGACAGAAAGGCCTTCAAATTTTAGTTTGGCAAGTTTGAAGGACAACAAGATCGTTTGACAATATTTTCATATTTAGAGGGTCTGAAAAGGGCTTAAGAGAAGACCCGTTTTTTTGGGAGTCCTGAGGGTGAGACCAAGAGTGATGACATATCAGACATGTGAAGGCTCAAACTTGTAATCAAGACAAGACTAAAAGAAATCCCTAGCCTATATTCATTAACGAAGGCATGGACACCAAAATGCAACCAGGATCTACCTAGGGCATCCATGTGAAGGTAGGCTCTACCACTAAATTACGAAACTTCTAGAGAAACAATGACGGTTCCGTGTCACAATTCGGTGGGATCGATCTTATGGTAAAGAGAAAAAGGCAATGAGGTGCAACAAGTGGAGGTGGAATCCTAACTTAGATGCACAAAGTTGGAAAATATGACTTTTTACCAAAAGACGTTAAAAGTGCCCCATCTCTCAAAAGGTTTTCCCAAACCAAAAGTAAATTGTATCGCGACATCCGATGAGAAACTCAAGAACCATGTTAAATTATTTTCAAGCTAGAAAAAATGACAAAAGGGGTCAAAACAATGACAAAAAGGGCCAAAAAATTCTATAAATAGAGGCTCACAACTCATTATCACCATTGCAAATTGAGAATTGACCAAAAAGTCAAAAAACCCCTTTGATAAAGAAGTTGATTATGGGAGCTTCAGTGGATGAAATGAACTTCTGCTTGGGTCAAGTAAGTACAAACTAGCTCCTCTTGCATTTCCATACTTTCCTTTTACATTAGTTTTACTTTTTTGGGGGGTGTGCACCTTTAAAAAAGGTCTCCCCTATGTGTACACGAGCTGTCCTAGGACAACCTGTAGGTAGAAAACAAAATGCATGGTTGCATATGTGACTGTGTCCAATACAGCTAGCGTACACCCTCAAAGATATGGAAAAAATAAAAATGCAATCATTAAATGTCCTTTGAACTTGTCATTTTGCAGAATGTACGTCCATTGGGGAGAGAGGGAGCATGAGGACATTGATTTACTGGTCGATGAGGACCCTGCAGCTATGGCTGCATTGAGACAATGCAGTTTGTGGAATTTTTTCTGGTGTCCATTCATGAGGGAACAACCTAGGTTGTTGAATGCCTTGGTAGACTATTGGCTTCTTGACACTAGGGCATTTATGCTCGAGGGGAAATCATTGAGTCTAATGACTGAAGACATTTACTTTCTGACTAGCCTCTCGAGGAGGGGTGAACCAATCAACTTGCGTGATTTCCCCCTTGGGCCTCACAACATTGTATAGATGATTGGAATCCATTGTGAGGCCGACACTGAGAAAGTAGTTTCTCAGGTGCCAATTAATAGGATTACCAACCTATGACTCAAAGTGATAGTTTTACTCAATGTCCAGATCACTGGATCTACATCTTTACATCAGGCCTCTTGGGTGCACATGCATTGTGCAATGCAGTGCTTGAATGCACAAATATTTGATTGGAGCACAACCATGCTAGACTACATGAAGAGACAACTCACCGAGTGTCGTGGTCGGGAAAACAATAACTTTGGATTTGGGACCATTTTTTGTTCATTCTTCTTCTTTGAGAGTCCCCGGTCTCAGTCCATGAGAGATAGTGCAAGGGCATGTGGCCTCCCTCCCAGCAGTGTGTAGATGGGTAGCGTTGTTGCCGCGACAGGGCGGAGGAAGGACCATAGAGGCCTTCGACGATTCATTTTTTGACTGGTGGGCACGACAAGACTACCCCTATGCCAGGATCAACTTTTCCAAGGACCCAAACATGCCCATACCTCCCGGAGCAGAGCGAGGAGAGATAGGTACATTCATTTTTTAATGTTATTTAATTTTTATTTCTTTTTATATATATCATTTTTTATGGGAATCAGAGTATCTAACAACTATGTATCTGTTTATGTACAGATGTGGGGCCAATCCAACAGACTTCTCGAGGACCAGGTGGTGTCCTCGACTAGAGGCAGTATCAACCGCAACCATCAGACCAGTAGCAGTAGCAGGGGGACCTCCAGCTGGAGAGGCTAAGAGAGTTTTGATACGGGTAGAGAAGAACCTCATCGCGCTCACTCGCATAGTCCCTATGGAAGAGATTGAGGATCTCCCACCATCGATGCAACCCCATGTAGTTGGGGTGCCACGAAACTGGATCCAACTCTTATGGCATTTGTCAAACATTGTGGTTCACTATGGTAGGGCCAACATGCCCTGTCCTTAGCTTAGGATGGACCACTTATGTGCTAGGGGCACATTCTGTATATTTTTTAGGGAATAAGCCCCATGATGTGTATTGGATATGTATTTTTGAGGCGCTTGCGCCCACTTATGTACTCTGAGACTTTCGATATATATATGTGTGTATTTACATATTTTATGTCTTATGGATTAAATTTATTTACAAATGTATTTACATGTGTATGTGTGTGCTTTTTCTTACGTGTGTGCAATATGCCAATCTAATACTTGATTATCTAGAGTATTTGTCATTTGATTAAATCTCCTAGGAACATGGATATACGTAATGTAATCAAAACAATGTTCTAAGAGACGTACCCTAAGGAATCGTCGATGTAGAGTAGGATCATAAACATGATAAACCACATTTAACTGGGACACAACTAATTGTGCATCTAAGTAGACTCAGAGGTAAGATATACCATGCAACAATGCATCATGAAGTAACTCTATTACTGCATTGTATTCGATGACATTGTTTGTGGTGTCACCTAAACAGATACCTCCATAAGATAGCATCTGTCCTTGAGGTGTGAAGATCACCCAAGATGTGGAAGAAAGCCTCCACGTGTGTCGGCTAGCACCATCTGTGAACCCAACAAACACCTCTAATTCACTTGACATCTGCTACAGTGAAAAAGATGACATCAAAATGACACGTCCATAAAACAAAAAGGACAAAACAAAACTGTATAAGAACTATACATATATACAAGAAGTCACCCAAGGTGACCCACCTATGAGTAATATTTCTTGAGATAGAGCCCACTTCTAGGCTCCACTAAAGCATTCCATTCAAAATAAACAAGATGATAAGCACCCTTCTTTAATACCTCCTTCACAATGAATGGTTCGAACCACATGGGTTTGAACTTGCCTGCCCCCAGGGGATCCTTATCTTGGTCATAGACCAGGAAAATGTTGCCTTTGGAGAAAATATGAGGACAAATGGACTGATCATATTGACACTTGACTCTTTTCTTTTGAGCCTCGTTAGCCAAGGTTGTATCCCATCGTTTCTCATTGAGTTGCTCGAGATATAATAAGCGTTACTCAAGAGGTGAAGTGTCTGGAAATAACTGTACTTCCAACTTAAGAGATGGGATCTGGAATTCTATAGGCAAGACTGCTTCCAACCCGTAAACAATTTGAAAAGGTGAGAAACCAGTGGTAGTATTTATAGACATTTGGTAGGCCCACAATGTCAAGTACAACATCAAATGCCAATTTGACTTTGCTGAATTGATCGTTCACTGTAGAATGGCATTGAGAGACTTATTCACAGCTTCTACCTGACCATTCTCTTTTGGGTAATAAAGTGATGAGTGTTATTGCCTCAATCCTAGCTTTGACATTAACTCGAACATCATTTTGTTCTGAAAGTGATTTCCATGGTCAATGACAATCTCCTTCGGGATGTCAAACATTTCTATTATCTGATTGAATAAGAAGAGAGTTGTTGTCTCACCATCATCTTTGAATGTTGGCATAACTTCGACCCACTTTGTAAAGTAGTCTACTACTGCAATGACATAACAATGCCCCCTGGTTGAAGGGGGTTGGCATGTGGTATAATCAATCCCCCACTTAGTGAAGGGGCCAACTATAATGATGGGAAACATAGGAGCAGGGTGTGCCCTCATCTTCCAAGAGAATATCTGACATGAGTGGCACTCCTTGATTAACATCGGCCAAAAGTATTCGGCTCGTAGAATATTTTGGGTTGTTTCCAACCCAAATAAATGACCACCACATGCTCCATTTTGGCATTCGTTAAGAACAAGGTCCGCTTCTTCATGAGTGAGACACCGGTGAAGGATGCAATCTACACCTCGATGATACAAAGTGTCCTGGAGTATGAGATAGTTTTTTTCCTGATGGCATATACATCAACGCTCATCATGAGAAGCAGAGGTGGGACACTTCAAATTCTGGAGATAGACTAGTATATCTCCATACCAGGGGTCCAAAGATGAAATCATAAAAAGATCTCCCTTAATCGGTGATTCTTCGAGCGTAACATCACCTAACTTGACCGGAAGTTCCGAGATAAGTTCCGCAAAGACCATTGACTTTTTAGATTTCGTGGAAACAAAATCTAAGTCAAATTCCTAGAGGATAACAATCCATCTACTGATCTTTCCACCGATTACACGTCGTGTCAACACATATTGGAATGGATTTACAATAGCAATGACGATGGTCTTACGAAACATGATATAGTGACGGAACCGTTGGACATCATGTACTGCTACCAACGCAAGTTTCTCAACATGGGAGTAGTTGATTTCTGGTCCAACTAGGCCTTGGCTCAGGTAATAAATCACATGTTATTCAAGTAGATCGTCCTCTTGAACCAATACCATACCGATGGTTGACTCTACCATGGCCAAATACAATAATAAATATTTATTATAATTAGGTGGTTGAAGTAGAGGGGAAGACATGAGGGAACGTTTCAATGCTTTGAATGAGCATTGAGAGGCTTCATCCCAAAGGAAAGGGACACCCTTCTTCAGTAAACACATAAACCCTTTAGTGATCTCGGCATAGTTTGCGATAAAATGCCTAAGAACATTTTATTTTCCCTGTAAACTCTAAAGTTGAGGGACTATGCATGAGGGAGGAAATTGATCTATCGCCTCAACCTTTAGAGGATAGACCATGATCCCTATTGTCAAAACTATAAAACCTAAAAGAGGACCTGACATCATGCAAAAACTGCATTTGTTTGGATTCAAGCGAATTCGATAGTAGCGACATCACTCAAAGATAAGTCGGAGGTGTGTGGGATGATCAACTCTCTTCTAAGATCGTGATGCTAAATCATTGAGATAAGCCTCGACTATTTGTTTGAGGTCGTGGAAAGAAAAATACATGGCTCGCTGAAAGGTGGCTCCAACATTTTTTAGGCCAAAAGGCATCTTTCAATAAGAAAATGTACCCCATGGACAGATAAAAGTTGTTTTATGTTGGTCCTTGGGCTTAATCTATATCTGATTGTATCTCGAAAAACCATCCATGAAAGAGAAGACCTCACAACTTACGCATTCATCAACAATCTGGTCAATGAATGGGGTGGGGAAATTATCCTTTGGACATACCTTGTTCAAATCACGAAATTCCATACATACGTGAATCATTCCCTTCTTTTTATTGACCGGAACAAGATTTGACACCCAATGAGTCAACTGAACGGGGTAGATGAAACCATCTTTGAGTAGTTTCTCTACTTCAGGCTTGATAGATGTTTCTTTCCGAGGATTAACCAGACAAATCTTCTACCAGACCGGCTTGATGTCAAGGTAAGTCATTATTTCATGTTCGACGATTCTTGGATCAATGCCTGGCATTTCCTCGTAAGACCAAGCAAAAACATCGCAAAATTCTTTAAATAAATTTGTATAGATTTGAATCTCCTCGAGGAAGAAGTCTGCTCTAATAAAGACATTCTCCATGACGCCAGGGGTTCTAGAGATGGAAATAGGTATCATTTTAGTGATGGTTTCCATATTACCCTCAGTGTAAACTACGTCTGTAGCCAGAGGATTAATAGGACAAGACCTATCTCTAGTTATAGTCAACACGAATTCACCTGCCTCAATTCTTCCTAACTCCGGGAGAAAATAAGATCTGTGATGGATATCATCCCAGGGTTTGTATGGACTAGTCAATTCCTCTATAATCGCCTCGCTAGAGGGCAATACCAAGTATAAGGAATCGATAGTGGTGAGGGAACCTTGAGCCTAGGTAGGCTCGAAAAATGGATCTAACTCCTGTGCGGGAGTCAGATTGGGGTCGACGAAATCTTTTTGGACTATAGTATACGAAACCTATTTTGCGAACAAGGGCATGGACATGCCATGATTCCATGTCCCTTCCATTATGGTCGATGGGGAAGGAAGATTCCATGGATCATTAAAGTAAGCCATGTAGAATGACGATACTTGAAATATTTCAGCCTTAGGTGGGTCAGGGATAGCCGATATCATTTTGACATCATCAAAGGGAGGTGGGTAATAAAAAGTACCCATGAGAGGTGGGCACAAACCAACTCCCACATTGACGATGTCGAGTTGTGGGTTATCAATAATCGGGACTGTGGATGCCCTTGATGAAGGGTCAGGCCTGGAGAAGGACAATTGATCAATGGTCATGATTCGACCCTCGTGTGGAAACAACAAGATGTGAAAAAATGTAGCAACCACTACATCCATGGAATATGTCCAAAGCCTTCCTAACAGGAGGTTGTAGTTAAGATCCACATCGACCACTTCAACTTCAACGCACACGGTCTTCCCTCCTAACTGCACGAGGAAAGAAGGGATGATTCCATGTGGTCTGAAAGAATGAACATCGCAAGTTGTAAGAAGAGTAGGTGAAGGAGACAAAACAAGTTTTCCAATGGCCTTCCAACACGTCAATGACATCATGCATGTCGAGGCACCCTCATCAACCACCGTACGAAAAATATTTGGTGTAAATTTTTTTGTGGTGTAAGCCACTACTATCTGAAATGCAACATGATATGGGAGACAAGGCTTCAAGTTGGTTGTATCAAGAGTGATTGTTCATGGATTACATGTCTCAATGGATCCTAAGGAAGCTATCAGAGCCTTTCTCTGCAAAGGGAAACTCTGGAGGAACTCCAAAGCAGACATTGCGCAAGGGGTTTATGATAAATCCTCCACCATAGAGTAGTTCTGGGTGGCCCTCGCATTTGGATTATACAAATCCTTCTTGAAAACCCCTTTCGAGATGCGTGTCATTGTTTCACCCATCGTTCTCTCGATCTGGAGAGGAACATACAGGTTTTCAGCTTCTTTACCCTTTTCAACAGTACTTGGAATTATGTAATCGTCCTCCCTAGTAGCTATGTGAGCTTCACCTTTCAACATATAGACATTTGAGGTCGAGGGATTACTAGATGATGAATGGGGTCCCTAACTTCCCCTATCTGTGTTTGTAGAGGCTTGAGTTAAATTTTTCCAATGTGGAAATGGGTTCGTTAACACAACAAGTTGTTGTTGTGCCAATAACTTTTGGGCTTCCGTGAGTCGAGGGCACAAGTGAGTCAGGTGGTCTTTCGTGCAAAGGTTACATGGATTACTTCAAATTCTTTCTCTTTGTGTTTCCCTCACCAACATTATTGGTGGGTTTCTTATCCCCCTTACCCTTTATTGTTTCTTCTTCTCGTCGACCTGCTGTTTGACCTTCGGGTTCATCAATTGCACACTATGTACATCCGACGTCTGAGTAGGGGGAGAAACTGAACTAGAGGTTTGGCTGGCCACTATCTGATGTATCGACAATTGCTGCAATTGATTTGACAACTGATTAGCGAGCTTCGCTTCTGCTGAATCAACAATGCCATCGAAATGTGGTACAGACTTTTGTCTGGTCTTTTCAAGTATAAACCTCAGTGCATCTGGAAAAATTTTGTATAGACCTCAGACTGAGAGTAAATCAACTCTAGTTGTTGAGCTCTCATTATCGCTTCTTCTTCTTAAAATACCCCTGATGTTGCTACATCTTTGGATAACTGAGGGACCAAAGACTTGATAAACCACTCCAGCAGGAAAGCTGATGGGATTGGTATATTTATCAAAGTCTTCCGGTATCTCCATTCACAGATGGATTAGAGATATGGTCCACCTTTGTTTGCTCAAAATTGGCCAGCAATTCGGTGTCGGCATCGTATCTCACAGGTAATTGAAAATGGTTTAAGAAAACCATTTCTAATTCACCAAAAGTAGAGTATCTTGAGCGGTCGAGATTGATGTACCATTTCATGGCACTCCTGATGAGAGTGCGTTGAAAAAGGCACAACTATACATAGTCATCTTTCAATGAGTTGGACAAGCACCATAGTTGAAAGGTAGTCACATGATCACATGGATCTTCGTTAGGTTTTCCTTTGAACTTTGAAATTTCCAAGGGTAACTTGGTTGGCATAGGAGGCCAACATGGATCGTGACATATTGGGTCATTTAATAATCTTGACAATTCTGGCAAATATTAAGTTGCCAGAAACAATAGTTTAGGTTGTTGAATATGTACAGGAGGATAGGGGCTTGGGTTTTGGCTGGCACCAGGTTGCTAGGAAAAGTTAGGTTGATGGCC
>JZKD02S2101258.1:0-21205 GCA_000966675.3 Picea glauca | reverse complement strand
AAACTTTCTCTTGGTATCAGATCAATATGATGGTTGATACTTTTGATGGGTGGAAATGAGTTAGGCATCTCATCCACCACTATGTCAGCAAAATTATCCAACAATTCCTGAACTTCTTCAGGAAAATCATCCATTGTAGTACTTGTAACGACAACTCTAGGTTTCCTTACCACAACAAACTGCATCTCCTATTCTTTCTTGACTTCTTTCAGGAATTCCTTCCCACTCATGAGAAGTATTCTTGTGTTGGATTCCTCTTTCACTTTCTTCTCCTCTATTGGCAGCAATATGTGTGTCCTAACATTATTCTCCAAGGTGTATGTGTTCTTCCTCCCATCATGAATGACATTCCTGT
The DNA here is from genome assembly GCA_000966675.3 of Picea glauca. NCBI lineage: Eukaryota > Viridiplantae > Streptophyta > Pinopsida > Pinales > Pinaceae > Picea > Picea glauca. Next base: position 20,850 of record JZKD02S2101258.1, on the reverse strand, counting down.
CAAACTGCCAGGGTCTTCCCAAAAAATGTGACATACATCCATGGAAATTACATCTCATATGATTTCATCTATATATCCTCCTATCTTAAATTCAACCACACATTGTTTAGTAACCATTACCTAGTGTCCTTTTTTCAACCTTGAGACTTTGTATGGCTTCAGGTGTGCAGTCGTCTCCAGCTCCAGTTTCTCCACCATATCTATGGATACTAGGTTATTAGTGCTTCCACTGTCAATTATCACCTTGCATACTCTGTCTTTAGTCATGAAAGTTGTCCTGAATAGGTTGTTTCTTTGCATGGGCTTCTCGACTTCTGCCTCTAGTTTTAAGAGAAATTTTCTCAACATTAGGGATGTTCCATCTTCTGCTCCTTCTGCTTCAACATTACTCCTCTATGCTTCCGAAATATGAGCTTCACCTTCTCCTTATTTCTTTCACTCGAGACATTCCCAAGGCTTATTTCCTTCCTTTCCATAGGTGTAACATCTTACTTCTCCTTCTTTGCCTCTTCCTCTTCCTCTGGAAGAACTTCTTCCACCACCTTGTCTTCCTCAGGAACTTCCTCCTCTTTCCGAGTGACTGTGTGGTTTCTCAGTGTCGTCTTTGGATTTATGTGCCTTGTCATGGGAAACTCCCTTGTCTTTTTTCGGGACTAGGCTTCTACCTTTGCCTTGCTGGCTTTGTTTTCTGGCCAACTTCTCCTCTGCCTTCAGTGCAAACTGATAAGCATCTTCTATAGTCCTCATTGACATCATGCTGATCTCATCCTAGATTTTATACCTCATGCCATTTATATACCTGACAACTTTATCTTCATCTTTCTCTCTTCATCTTCATCTAGAACTCCTATGTGTACTCTTTAACTTTCATACCCTTCTGTCTCAGGTTTTTCAGTTTCCTAAACAGATTCATCTGATAATATTTGGGCATGAATTTAGCCTTCAGTTTGGCTACCATTCTATCTGAATTCTTTATCTTTTTTTTTCCCTTTCTTTTCCTCTCAGTCTGCAGTTCATCCCACCACAGTTTTGCATGTCCTTTTAGTCCAGTGACAACATGTCTCACCATTTTCTCCTCATCGACGTCTTCATAATCGAAATATTTTTCCATGGATCATATCCAATCCAACATCTCTTCAACATCCAAATTTCATTCATACATTGGGACCTCTATCTTGGATCTATCTCTCAATCTGACAACTTCTCTCAGCGAGCATTCTTTGGAAACATTCTTTCCTATATCTTCTTCGACTTATACTTCTTCACTCTTTGCATCATTGATGTCTCCAGCATCAGGTACCCTTCTTTTAAATGCTTCCATTGCCTCTAATCTTGCATGGAGATATCACATTTATATATATACAACCCGATTGACTAAAGGTAGCTCCACATGCCTCCTCAGTGGCATTGTGTTGAATGTCTCTCACACACAGAGTACGACTCGATTTCTTTTGTTTCCTGTCCTTTTCCTGCTATTTGCAAGCAAAATTCTTGCTTTGATACCACTTGATGCAGTGCCCCTACCTCAGCAGGGTCTGCTAACCTCCCGGTCTTGGATCTTCACAAAAATGAGCTGGAATAGCTCTGTGATTCCTTGCTGGGATACTCAAACAAATCCACAGGTCCCTTTTCTCAAAATCTGCCTACGTAAATAAGCATCAAGCGTAAGCTTCCTCCACGTGACCACTACCCATGAGCACCGACCTAATGAAAAGGCACTTCACAACTCATGACCTCGGGTATCCTTTTGTGAGTCACCCGACTCTCCCTACTTCCAACTTCTGAATTCCCAAGTTCGTTCGCCTTAGATCAACAGTCTGAGGCTTCTCGTGCTCCAACAATCCAAGTCCTCTCTCACGAATTGGGACTTCACGTTTTGCATTTTGAGACATATGACTACTGAATTCATGAACTTCCCTCACCCCAGATTAACGGTCCATTCTCTCTGTGATCTCGTGGTTCTTATCTCATCTTCGCAAGTCACGAGTTTGTGTTTCATGGTTTTGGGGGAACAATTCCCGATGCACTCTTGAATCCCGATTTTCAACTCTATGCTCACCTCAAATCGACGGTCCAAACACTTCACCGTGTCCAATTTGATGGTCAATGTCACTCCTCCTCTTGATATTATGAATTCTTCTGACTTAGAATATTTCTGGGTATTCAAAGGATTTGACCTTTGTTCCTCCCATGAGTCTGTTTCTTAGACTTCATCTACACTTCTGGAAGGCATTATCCCTTCTGATCTTTCTCTCATTCTACACCTTTGACTCTTACGAAGTCCCTTTGACGCTTAGCTGAATTATGGATCTATGCACTCCTTGCAATAGATTCTTATGCAAGACTTGGTTCTTGTGGGTGAATGTGCACGCCTTGCAACAATCTCTTTGCACGCCTTGCAAAGGGAAAGTTTCATGCTATCTCTTCTAAGCTTCAGAAACAAAACATATTCCCTTAATGCACTCCTTGCATTCAGTGTGTACACCTTGCACTCACTGAATAGAAGAGAAACAATTGAAACCTATACTAAAATTCCTAGTTTCATCCATTCATAACGAAATTCATTCATTTATGAAAACACAATAACATACAATTGAAAATAGTTAAAATACTATGCATTTGAATCAATTTTCCTCTATCATATTCATTCAAAAGTAAATGGCTACAACTAAGATCAAATCAATAACTAAAAACCCAGAAAATTCCTACTAACTCGCAGCAACCTCATTTGGGTGTACAAAACCTCTATTTAACTCAAAGGGTCCTTAGGGTTCCCCCCAACTACTCATCTACTTAGAAAATGAAAACTTAACTAATAGCTAAGTTCAGTTACATTCAATACTAGGAGTGAAACTCCCATATCACTCATGATAATTCAACTCCCAAGCATTTGATTTTCTTCCATTTTTCAATCAGCTCCAAAATATTTGCAGTAACTGCCAACGTTTAAGATTCTGAAATGATTCCCAGGTGTTGAGTTGTCCTGCCATGCGTGTTCGCTAACGATGATCATACATCACTTTGTTATCCTTTGACATAGTTTAACCCTATATCTATTCATCCCCCTAACACTAGATACAGTTTTATGGTTGTTGCCAATCACCCTTCAAAATTCCCCAACCAAGGGCAGTATTGAGTCTCACCGCATATGTACTTCGTTCATGTTACATGTTCATACCTAATATCATCTCAGTGGATTTCATGAAGCCCTTCGGTTCTTGGAGTCACATCTCCATTTCTGTCGACATCAACACAGTTTCCATAAGGGTGATAGTATCTTGACTCTCATTACCTTTACGATGAGGAGTCTCAGACAACACATAGAGAATCATCATTTCTCTCTGATTCCGTTGACCCCCATAAAATTTGACTTCAATGAACTGTCATGTTACGGTGGGTCTTACTATGCGACTATTGGATTTGTTTCATACCATCCGAAGACCTCTGAATTCCTTAGGACATCAATTCCTACGAGTCATCGACAATTCTTACAGTCATCCTTTCCTCACTTCAGAGTTCGTTGACCATTCATAACTATCATATGCCTTCATCAACCACCCCTAAGGGTGTTGCAGTTATCTACATCAACCGACATATTTAGTTATAGTATCACACTTTGGTTACATGACATGATCATGGAGCATTCCCGCCTTGTTTTTCCACATATTTTCTTTTTTCTCCCTAGAGAAAGGTTTGGGTCCCACAGTTTTCCCTCTCCCTCTGGCGGATCACTCTTGAAGTTCCTCTCTTCACTCTTCACTACAATGGCACTCTCATTAAAAGAAACATTGATGTATTTTGACTATACGTATGATCCTAACCTCACACATCAACGGGCATTTGTTATCACTAAAAAATTGTCCGCAACATTGCACGCAAATGGTTAAGGAAACACATCAATGCCAACAACAATTAGTCCACCTACAACACTAAAATGCATTCAAAAGGAAAAAAAACTATACAAATTGGGTAAAAAATTGACATGCGTAGATTCACCAAAAGAAGCACACGCACAGTGCATAGTGTGCACGGGCCAACACATCTCTCAGAGTGCACAATGCACCAAGTGCATGACTGTATACGAGAAAATCCATGCACTTCTATTAACGATGCATTTATGGATCTTGTCGGCCCCTCAAACACTTATGGACCAACCCCCAACATGATTTGACCCTCATATCTGAGAGAAATATGAATGAGGGGATGGTCAAGGACTAGAGGGTGCCCTAAAAGGCCCCTTGTTCATACTATGAACCAATTACAATTTTCCATGTATGAATTCTATAAATAAGAGCCACGGGTGCACTAAGAAACCAAGATCTTCATATTATTTTTATGCTACAAGAATTCTCCCTTGAGAATCCTCTTTTCTATTTGGAGCTTTCAAGAATCATTGCAATAGGCCATTCCACTCACCTCTTGAGGGAATAGGAATTGTTGTTCTTCACCATTTTCCATTTATTCCATTGTATGAAGAGCTCTCCATTAGGAAACTCAATATCCCTCCCAAGGAGGAAGAGGGGAATCATAAGTCCCTATTTTTCTCTACGGTGTTTTTCCTACTAATCTAGTGATCCATTGGTAGCATTATGTTGGTCATTGTTTGATTTTCATGGTTCTAAGTTTCTCATGATTTCTAACATTTATTTCTTAGTTGTTTTAGTTTATTTCTTTTTTTATACATGTGTTTGTCTTGTTTAACCCACTCACAAACTATTGTCTTGTCTAGCAGGATCTTCTAGACATGAAAGTGTTGATTTTTTGCTCACCCAAGTGACAAAACCAACACAACAAGGTCCATAAGAAAAGAAGAACCAATAGAGAATTCAAATTAAATGCCAACATAGGGGATTTTAATGTGGGGGATATCATCCTAGAATTAGATTCTAAAGTCAATGTTCTGCCAAAGAGGACTTGGGAAGCTATGGGAGAACCATAATTGGTGTATTGACCTATTTAGTTGAAGTTGGAAAATCAACACAGAGTGGTGCCAATAGAAAGGTTGAAAGGGATTTGAGTAGATTTATATGGTGTGCATGTTGGCACAAGTTTAATCAGACAAGGGTCCTTCTCAGGTTACCAATAAAAGGTACCATGTAGTATAGAGTGTTGGCATTTTCATCTCCTCCGAAGAGAAGAAGTCTCACCCGAAGCACTATTGAGACAGATATATAGGGAAGGGTAGGGAAAAGACTTAAGAGGATCCATAGAGACTTTAGGACTCATCCCTGATCTTGCGCAAGAGACATAAACATATATGAAACATATATGTGCAAGAATTGAACCTACTTACGTTAAGAACAAGCATCTAAACACAGAACCATCCAGTAGAACTTATAACCTAGAAATAAGAACTATAATGCATAAGGAAAACACATAGAGACACATCATATTTGAAAATTTAGGTCCTTCTTCATATTATCTTTATAATATTTCTTTGATTACAGACTCAGAATTACACAATAGTGTGGTGTACAGACTCTTGACTCTGCACTCATGTCCCAGAGCTCCAATTATCAAACTAATAGATCAAATTCATTATAGAATCAAGACTCGACTTGACTCAACTCCCCAGAATCAACTCAAAACCAACTCGTAAACAACTGACCAACAACAACAAAAATGTTAACCACCCTTTTACACTTATGTTCATCCCTATATATAGCTAGGTTGTGTCTTCTGTTTCGGCTTGCGCGCTTCCTTGTTCTGTTGCAACCATTTGTTGCTTAGTTGGCGTTGCGCTGACTTTTGCAATTTCTTTATTTTTCTCTTTCTCGTTCTATTTTCCATCCTCTATTGAAGCTTGTACAACTCGTTCTCAGTCAAAAATTTCACAATTACTTATCCAAAAACAAAGGGCCCAATAGGCTCCGACCACAATCCTTGACTCACCCTCGAGTTAAGTGCTTGGTTCTTTCACATATTCTAGAAGCATCTTTTGTTTTCCCTTATCCTCCTTTTCTTCTTCCTGGGGATATTCTGTTTGTGATTTCTCTTCTTTTACCTCTTCAAACAAAGGGCCCAACTTTGGTACCAACTCTAAGGCTCGTTGTTTCACTCCTTGAAAGTTTCCCACTTTATCCTTCCATTTCTTGGCAAGGAGTGATGCCTCTACAATGAACTGTTGAGTTGTCTCCTTGCTATCCGCCTTTGGCTTGGACATGCCCAATAAGTTCCACTCAGAATCTATTGTTACGTCAAATTTATGCATTTGCATGTACACATCCTAAATGACAGGTCAGCAATCACGCATCTCTTTCTTTGCTACGGACTGTGCCTCAAAGAGGGAATTTAGCTCATTGTCCACCTGTTGAATTTGGCCAAACTTTTGTTGTTTCTCCATAGGATCCATTGTGGCCAAAACTTATTCATTCGACACTTGGATATTTGTGCGCACCTCCTCTAAGACTCAGTTTCATCAAGAGATGATGCCCATCCAGTCGTTGACTTCCCTGAAAATATTTTTGCAATCCATTGTGTGCTTGTGTAGTGTTGCTTGGACATTATTGCCTTGTAGTACTATCTTCTGCATCTGGTCTTGCAACTTCTGAGGATGTTGCTCTGCTTCTTGCTAGCCCTGTTGTAACTGTGATTTCAGTTTCTCAGCTTGGGTGGCAAGTTGTGTCCATACTCCTTGTAGCAACCCAATCTGGTGTTCTGGCTTGCCTTCATCACTGAATTTAGGTAGTTCGAGCGCAACCTTTTGAATCTCTAGCCAGGCTTTGACAAGTCTCTCCTTCACTCTTTCCAGTTTGCGTTGAACTTGGATTTTTTCATGTGCTTCCTGCATCCTACATGTTTGTGCGACAAACTCTTCCTTCCTTGCAACCTTGATAGATCTCTCGGCCTCCTGGATCCTTTTCTCTAATTGATCAGTTGATGCTCTAATCATTCCAAATAATTGCATCGCTGGCCACTGTATGAGATTAGAAAATGAAGGAGTTTCATCTCTGGGTGCTCTCATCTGCAGTGGAATTCCACTGGCTGTTGAATTCTTTGAGCATGTATCTATGTCATCCTTTGTTGGTGTTCGTGTCGTGATCCTCGACCTTAGTAATCTGGGAAAAAGATTCAAAACCTATGTTCTGGATATGCAAAGTTTCATTAGTTCTATGCATTATTGAGGGTCCTGGAGAACTTGCTCCATTTGTTCACGTGCAGATGTTACGCTCTTCCCGGGTGTTGATGTTGGTTCCCTCTGGGGCTCTGGTAGCTCCTGCTCTTTTGTTACTTCTAATTCATGCATTGTGGTTTCTTGTACATCCTCACCCTTGGTCGGTGAGGGGATTTGTTGTTTACTTTGGGTGTGCAAATCCTCTTCAATTTGGGCGTCTTTTCATTGTGTCGAAGGATCAAGATGTTGTTCCTAGATGTCTAGATTCAGACCATTCAGCTTCATGCTCTGCTCTGGTGCTTTGGGGTTTGGACTAGAAACTTCTAATCTTCTTTTGGGTTATTTCTAGGAGTCCTCTCTCCACTATCTCTAGCTTATTGAGTTGCATCGACTCTGGGTTTGTGGTCTAGGGTGGACTAGTGGTGATGGGGTTTGGTGATTAGGGTGGTGGTGGTGATGGAGGGTGCTCATTGATGAATGTGGATGGAAATTTTTTAGGCTCAAGGTCATTGTAGATGTGGATGATAGTGCTGGATTTGATCGCTGAGTAGGTGTGGGGAGTGGCTGATGCAAGAGATTGTGGGTTCAAAGGTTTTCTCAGTGAGACCCTAGTTTTGGGCCTCTTCACCATTGGTTCGGTCTTGAACACAATGCTCAGGATCTGGTTAACATCCTCACCTGAAAACAAAGAATCGACTAGAAGTTGATGGAGAGCTGGTATTTTATTTTTCTCCAACTGCTGCATCTCTTCTTTCTCCTCAAAGTTTGATTGTGTAGGGGCATATGGCTTCTATGGCTTTGGACTTGAGCTTGGTCTGGCTCCTTCTTCTTTGTCTGTCTTCTTTAGCAGCTCCGCAGGTAGGATATAATTCATTCTTGACTTGTGCTGACTACATTTGACTCCTGGCCATGACATGACATCCTTGTCAAAGGCCTCCTTGTCTAGATAGAATGGCAACATCCTTGTGTGGAAATATTCCCTACTAACATGTCTCGACCAGAAAAATGTATGGTGTCGGTTCATGCTAAAGGCAATATTTCTTGTATTGAAGTTGAGAAGATCCTATAGGATATGTAGCCTCTATGTTGCGTCTATCAAACCATTGTACCACTTAGAAAATGCTGCGGCATTGAAGATTGTATTCTCCAAATCTGGCCTGGACTGACATGGATCGAACATATTAGACATGGACCCCTTGTCTGGTATCTCCAACTATCTTCCCATAGGTGGCTTCTATTTGAACATTGTGAATTCCATGAGTAGATATTCATAAGTGAAGGTTCCTCCCTTCTCCTACACTTCCTCGCATGCCACTAGTAGTTCCTCCAACATGTAACTACACCAATTGAACATAGTGCCCGTGGCGTAAAAGTATGCTACTGATAATTCATATTACATGCATTCACCCTTGGAGCATGATCTCATAACCTTGCTGGCTATGATGTAACAGCCAGTCTGGACTGTCTCAGGTAGTATGGGTTCAATTAATGTTGTGTGTCCCCCCCCCCACTTTGTGTTAAATTTCTCATACAGGTTGAGCTCGCCTTTCTTTTTGTCATTCTTACCAGGACCCTGGAATCCTTTCGACACATCCTCTCCTTCAAAGGATAGTCCAGTAATCTATTGGATGTCATTAGCATGGATTGGATACCACTTATCCAGCCATAGAATTCTATCATGCACCCTACTTATCATAAATTTCATGCACCACAAAACCTCACCAGTGGTACCAAAGACTGGTAGGTCTCTCAGGTTCATGATGTTTGAATTGAACAAATTGATGAAGTCCGATTTTAGCAAAAATTGCATGCCTCCTAATCCATCTGGATTCATCTCCCAAAAGACGTCTGTGTTCATCTGAGGAAACATGGTTGAATCTGTTAGGTCAAGATTGAGGAGCTTAACATGCTCCACCTTCCCTTTGAGATCGCCTATGATATCGACTCATGGGTCATAGGGCTTGTCTGGTACCACTTATTTAAACATGGCACTTTAGCTTGTTGTGGCTCTTGGAATTCCCACTTCTACAGGAAGCTAAGTACTAGGGTTGTGACTGTGGATTTCACAAAGGTACAATCTAGTTCACTCTACTGAAATCGGAAATGGCTATGTTATTTTGGAAATGATGCATTTTCAGGAGAGTTCTTAGGGCCTTATGCTTGGCGTAACGGGCAATTTTAGTAGTAACTGTTGTTCATCATGACTGTATGGACACAACTGGATCTGAGTTGTCTGACGAGGTGGTTTAACAGGGTAAATCCTATTGGGTGATTCTGGAATTTACTTATTTGCATGACTTGGATAGGGACGTGGGCAATTTCAGACCTTTCCATTTGATAGGTGGGTATCCCGATTTAAAATTTGATAGCATCTTTTCATAATGTGGCTTTATAGATTAACTGACCTCAGACGTGGTACCAAATGGAAATAAAGGTTGTGACTAGACTGAGTTTGTGTGGCACATGGAATCATATTGTATTCGGATTCATCCTCCCTTCGACCACAAAGATTGTCCCTATCATATTAATGACTGTCATTGATGGATTCTCTTATGCTTCGGATCCTGCACTATTGAGTCATTAGTTATGTATCAAACAACAGTTAAACAAAAAATGAACTATGTGTTATGGTGCAACACTACGCACATCAACTTTATTAACTGAATTTACTAAAATTTCAGAAAAACCAAATCTAACTAATGTACAAGCTCCTTCGGACTAGAGAGACAATCCCTCTTTCTCAATTTTGAGACATGTAGGGCTTCAGACAAGTGCCATTCACCCATCCTGGTCACAACACACCATCTAGTTGTGTGAGTCTGACTGCTCCTGAGGGTCAGTTCTCCGCAATTATGAATGGTCCCAACTAGTGCATGCGCAGCTTTCCAGGATGCTTCTGGTACCAACTATCGTAGAGTAGCACCTTGTCTCCTTGCGTAAATACCTTATTCTTAATGTGCCTGTCGTGCCAACATTTTTTTCTTTCTTTTTCAATTGAATGATGGAAGTCTACTAGAAATCCGGTCTCCTCGAGTTCTTGTAACTCCATAAGTCTCTGCGCAATGGATTCCTCTTCTGACATACATGTGACTTGTGCAATATACAGACTTGGAGTGATGAATTATGTAGGCACCACTGCCTCTCTCCCATAAATTAACTGGAACGATGTGTACCTATGGAGTTTCTTTATGGTTGTCATGTATGCCCATAGTATGGCTGGAACTCTGTCATTCCAGTCCTCCCGTCTTGTGCAACATACTTTTGTCAACCCACTTTCTAGAATCGTGTTGAAGGCTTCAACTATTCCATTAGCATGCAGGTGGTAGGGACTTCTCTTGTGATGTTGAATCAATAATTCTGATGTAAGTGTTGCTATAGTGCTACTAATGAAATGAGCTCCTTGATCGTTGATTAGGCTCCTGGGACATCTAAACCGAGTGATGATATTCTCGAAAATAAACCTAGCAGCAATATTTGTCGAATAGTCCTGTACAAATGTTGATTTTTCCCAATGGGTAAGGTATTCAGTTGCAGTAATGATGTACCTAACCTTTGAATGCTTGGTGATAGGGTTGATTGGTCCAATGAAGTCAACTACCCATTTCTCAAATGCTTGTAGAGCTCTAACTGGTTGTAGTGGTAGTTCTTCTCGGCGTGACAGATTACCCTCTCGTTGACAAACATCACATGACCTAGCATATACTTTTGCATCCTTGAAGAGTGTTGCCCACCAAAGTCCTGCCTAGAGAACTTTCTATGCAGTGGCCTTTCCTCCTATGTGGACTCCTGCAACTCCACTATGCATTCCTAGAGTATATCCTATCTTTCATAATCCAAGACACATCGTCTGAGGATGTTGTCTAGTCCTAGTTTATACAACTATCCGATGATCAACTGGTAATGTTTTTCTCTAACAACCATGTGGCATTTTTGAGTTGTGAAATATATTTCTGGACAGGCCCTTGTACTTGTGAAGAATTCTATGTCCTCCAAGTACTTCGGTATGACTTCAATCCTGAACAAGTATGCATTTGGGAGCTGATCATCTACTACTCCGCCACTTTCCCCTAACTCTAACTTGGACAGGTGATCAGGTCCGACGTTGCATCTTCCTAGCTTGATGATAACTTCGAAGGAAAATTCCTGAAATAACATCATCCATCTACAAATTCTTCCTTCTAACATTGGTTTGTTAACTAGATACTTTAATGCAGAGTGATCAATAAAGAACTTGAAATGAGAACCTAACAAATAATGTCTAAATTTCTGTAAAGCATAAATCATGGCTAAGCCCTCCCTTTTTGTCGTTGTGTATTTGCACTCTTCTTGCGACAACTTTCGACTCGCAAAATAGATAGGGTGATTCATAGCTCCATCTCCAGGTTGCATTAATATGGCTCCTAAGGAAATTCCTGAAGCATCTACATGGACGTGAAATTCATTCTCCCAGTTTGGGAATATCAAAATTGATGTTGTGATGAGTTTATCCTTGAGTGTCTCAAATGCTTTATCACATTTTGGAGTCCATTGAAATAGTTCAACCTTTTTCAAGAGGTTTTCAAAAGGTACAGTAATGTTGGAATATCTTTGGATGAACCTGTGATAGTAACCTTTGTTTCCCAGTGTGGAGCGCAACTTTTTAGCACTCGTAGGTGGTGGCATATTCATAATGACCGCAACTTTGGCTGGGTCTACCAATACTCCTTCTCGCCAGACTATGTGGCCCAAAAAATTCCCATGTGGTACACAGAAGATACACTTTCTAAGATTCAATGAGATCTGCAACTCTCTGCATATGTCAAACATTAGCTGCAACAATGATACACATTCCTTGAGAAGGCTATATATTGTCCAATAATCCACATAGAATTCTATAAATTTGTGAATGAACTCTCTAAAATATGCTATCACAATTCTTGAAAAAACTAAAGGGGCGTTCTTTAAGCCAAATGGCATCACATTGTATGCAAAGGATCCTCATTATGTTATGAAAGTGGTTTTATTTTTTTTCTCTTCAACGATCCTGACTTGGTGCTATCCTGAAAACCCATCTGTGAATGAGTATGGTTCCTTCCCCACAACCTGTTCTAGCACCTTGTCTATAAAGGGTGTTGGGAAAGGGTCATGTACACATGTAGAGTTGAGACTTCTATAGTCTACACAGATTCTAATATCCTCTGTGTGTTTCTTGATTTGAATAACTATTGGGCTAATCCACTATGCTTCTTCTACTACAAAAATGAAACCTGCTTCCAACATCTTGTCTATCTCCTTCTTAACCTTCTCTTTTACTCTAGGGTTAAGACAACATGGTCTATGTCTGACAATATTGGATATTGGTTTCAATTCAATCTTCATTTCTCCCATAACTCCTTTGATTCCCTTAACTTTGAAAAAGTATTTGGGAACAAATCCTCATATTCCCGCAACAAACTCTATATTTTTTGACTGGTTTTCTCATCCCAGTAGTCTCCCACCATAGCTATCTTGGGTTGATCTATGGTCCCTATATTGTTTTTGCACAATTTTAATGGGTGATTGTAGGAACTATTAGTCTAGCTAGGTATGGTGTTTTGAATTTCTCTTCTCCCCTCTGTCTCTTTGATGGCTAAGTTCCTCAATTCCCTTAAGTCATATAGGCTTTCAGAATCTCAGCTAATCTGATAGCATTCTATAGTTTTCTCAGTTGAAGGCAAGTGGAGATTAGTCTGAATTTTTTTGTTATGTTTGGAACATACCCCTAAGTTTGGTTTATGATTACCATTATCTGTAAAGAGAAATTCCTTAATATTTTGCAGGACTACTTCAAGCTCAGGGTACTTACTTGTAAATGAGAAGTCCTTGAAAAATTGAGCTGTGAGTGTTTGCTAGTCATTGGTTTGTCTTCTAGTTTCCTCATGTATAAACCAAGATTTCGAGATTGGACCTAGGGAGTGGGGAAATACCTGGAACCAGAAGTGAGAGGGTATCCCTGCAGCTTGCCACTATGTCACACATTGTTCAATATGTATTCTAGGATCTGATTCTCCACTGAACAGTTGCGCAACTTGGAGATTTGTCTCCATCTCTGATTCCAACTGCTCCTTATTATGGAACCTGTACTTGATAGCTTTCTTCACCTCATCCCAAGTTTTGAGTACGACTTTATGATTATCCCACCATCTGGCAGGGGTGTTCTGAAAAGATACATCTAGTACCGAGATTCTTTGATCTTCTACTACATTTTCTTCCATTTTGTGTAGAAAACTCTCTAGATATAAGGTGCCATCATATACTGGGTGTTTTCTAACTTTGGTCCCAACCCATATGGTATCTATGACAATTGCACATATTCTTGAGAATAGTTTGTGCGAACCTTGTTTCCTATTGTCAAAATCCAATTCTGGGTCTTCATCTGCTGACTGTATGCTTCTCCAACTTACTGATCCATCAACAATAGGATTTATATAATCGTTTCTTGTTCTTGTTGTTACAGTGTACAACTAGTCCAAGTCTTCTCCTTGCATATTATTGTCTATTGGTTCTGTATAATTGGGTCCTACATATGGATCCAAAGGTTGAACTACCTTGATTCCCTCGGTCTCAAAGGTCATGGTGTCTTTATTTAATTCGATTACTGCATAATTGTCATAGGCCCAATAAATTCCATGTAGTGTAGGGTAGGGGTCCTTATCTCCCATGATCTCAATGACTTCAAAGTCGTCCACTGTCTTTACTCCTGCAACATCTATTTCCACATTCTCCAGTCTTCCTATGGGGAAGATACAATATTGGTTTTCCATTCTTAACTGAATTGGGGAATATTTCATCCTAGGTTTTCCTAAGGCTTCCCAAGTCTTCTTAGGAAAAATGTTCACATCGGATCCTAGATCCAACATGACGTCCTTAATATCAAATTCATCTAACTGGTCTACTAGTCTAAATTCGTTTCTGGTTCGTACTTTTCTTCGTTGCACTCTTTGAGTACTCTTCTTAGGAAGATTAGCCCTTATTCTTTCCTCTAGGGTTTTTTTTTTCCCTAAAGCTAGGTATAACACATTGCACAACTTTTTTGTTAGTTGATCATTCCCCAGAATTTCAGAGAATAATTGAAACCCAAGGTCAACTACATTTTGAGGTTGCTCAGGTTGTCTTAGCATGGCTACAAAGTTTATGGGTGTAGGGGGTGAAGCAAGAACTTGCACCATCTTAGGATAAATAATAGGCTATGGGGGTTTCTCTTGCATCTCCGGGCTAGGAATATTTTGAAATATTTCTATGGAATCTTTAAAGAATAGATTTTGTTTTAGAGGGTCATACATGTCTTCTTTAGGTGTTTCTTTCTGGATCTGAGGTAGAGTATCAACATCAGCTCCTGTCTTTGCTCCTCCTCGAGTAAAAATATTAAGGTTGGGAAATTGTCCCTTAATAACCCTCTTGATTTCTGAACTGATGAGGTTAGTTCCTCTTTGTCGTACTCTATCCTCCCATTTTGCAATTAATTCTGGGCAATCTTCAATTGGGTGCCCGTTGGTTATGCAATGAGAGCACCATGGACACCTTGGATGAGGACAGTCTCTAGCCATGTGACCTTTCTCATCACAGTTATAAAATCTACTTGGCCCTCTTCCCCCAATTCTTCCTTCTCGGAAGTCTCCTTCGGCTCCACCTCCTCGACCTCTTCCTGGTCCCTGAGGGTTTTCATTCACCTTGAATGTTGTTCGGTCTAACTTGTATGCAAGTGCATCCAACACTCTACATTGATTGGTAGTATGAGTGGTAGAGACGTAGAAATCATAGTGTACTGTATTTGGTACTGTCGAGTATTTCTGCATAATGGGGCACTGTCTTGGCCCATGCCCATGGATTCAATAGATTTCACAATACTCAGTTGTTGGTGCTCCTTGGCCTCTTGGGAAAGCATGATACGGGGTGGGGTTATGGAATGGTAAGGTCATCTACACTTGCTTAACTCATCCCATGGGTCTTAGTAGGGGTGCCATATTATTATGAGGAGGTCCCATTCCCCTTATTCGTGGACATTCATTCTCCAGATGACATTTTCTATAACATCGGATGCACCAAACCTGTGGTCATTCTGGCCTGGGTATCGTCAGCTCTTGAATATTTTCTACAAGTGTCGATATTTACCCTTTTAGTTGTGCCAGATTCACATCTACTGGGGGTCTGGTCATTCTCAGGCTCCTAGGGTATCCCGCCATGGCTTCAATCTTCATCAATTGTTCCAAGGTGTCTGTTAACATGATTATCCATTGTTGCGTTAGCAGAATCTGATTCAGAGGCAACAAGCCCTGAATGTACCATTCCCTTTGATGTTCTTCGTGGATTGGATGTACCAACCTACCTATGGAATCTTTAAAATTTTGGTTGTCTTCCTAGGCTGATTCACCTTCCCACTGTTCGATCTCACACAAATCAGATAGAGCCTATTGTTCTGACTGGGGTAGTTTGAACTCTGTTATGAACCTTGTTCATACCTGGCCAAGCGTGAATGCTTGACCTTGCATTCTTGGCACTCCTGACTCAATGATATTCATGTACCACTTGAGAGCACGACCTCTCAAGGTAGTTTGGAAATCAATCAGCTTATTTGCATCTGGATTCCCTCTGGATCTCCATATTGCTTCACACAAGAACCAATGCTACTCAATGTCTTCATCTCCCTTACCCAAAAATTCTGGGTATTGGGCAATCGATCCTCCCGCATGGACAACCATTATTGATCTCATTGTTCCTATCAATATGAACCCTAACAATCCTTCTTGTGATCTACCAGGGGATCCCAATATCCTCCCTGTACTCATAATTCCTGGTTGTGACTAATTAATTAATTGTATTGGAACAAAACTAGCATGAGAAGGTAGTATCGAACTTACTACTTGTATATAAGACACTTGGGGTATGGGTGATCTAGGGCTAGCACCACTGGCTTTGGGGCGGTTTTCTTTGATCTGGGGGTCTCATTTGCTTCCATTGGGATGATCTCTTTGGCCAGATTCTTGATCTCTCCTGCTATCGAGGATGAATCTTCTCTTTCTTCTTCAAGATTCATGACGAATTCTTCCTCTCTTACATTTTCACCTTCTCCTTCTTTCCCCACCTCCTAGGGACTTCTTTCTCTCTGTGATTCTCTCTCATTTAATCTTTGATTTTCTAGTCGTTCTTGTCTTATCATCTTCTGCAACTCTTCCCTCTATCTTTCCTCTACTTCTCTTGATCCACCATCTTTCCTCAACTTCTTGGACTGTCTTGCTGCTTTATTGATCTTGTCATGCCACCACTTCTCAACTATGGCGGCTCTCCTCAAGGCTCGTTCATCTCTCGATTATGTTTCTTGTTGTTTCCCCCTCATTTGTCAAAGAACCCTTCCCCTATCTCATTCCATGACTCTCACCCCACCTCGCCCTACCCCAATCAAGGGTGTTTACGCTACCATCTCAATCGGGGACATAGTCAACATCCCCTCCTCCATCAAGAAAACCTTAATGCACAAGGGGATTTCTCTCAACAGTCTTCTCCTTGTGTATTTCTTGAAAAATGCCTCTACTCGCAAGAAATATTGGTGGTTCTTAGCTACAAATTCGATGATATATCCCTCTAATGTGGTGTTAACCCAAAAATCAACTGCTCTAGTGACTAGAAAATCCAACCTCTGAAGTGCTGCTAGATTTTCGGTGTCCCACGCGAAGATCCTCTTGAATTGTCCTTGGAACTCTGGAGCTTCTTGGAGCCTCTTTATCCAGTGGAAAAATTCTTTTGGGAATTTAACCCAGAAAGTCTCATACTGGTTGCTCAATCTTCCTGAGTAAAAGATTGCTTTGTGAGTGTTTTCCACCAATTTTCTCCTGGGTTCTGCTTCTTTCCATATGAATGCATCACAGTTTATTTCCCACCATTGATCAATACCAGATCTATGGATCCACGGAAGCATTCTCCCTACAGGTTCCCTTTTAATGTAGGTCCCAACAACAAAACCATTTTGTTGGTGCAATTTTAATTAGACCAGGGTCTATCTCAAGTTACCAACAAAAGGTACCATGTAGTCTAAAGCGTTGG
Organism: Picea glauca; assembly: GCA_000966675.3. NCBI lineage: Eukaryota > Viridiplantae > Streptophyta > Pinopsida > Pinales > Pinaceae > Picea > Picea glauca. Next base: position 3,680 of record JZKD02S2101258.1, on the reverse strand, counting down.
CACTTTCATCACCTCTGAAGCGAAGAAGTCTCACCCGAAGTGCTGCTGAGACAGATAGATAGGGAAGGGTAGGTAAAATACTTAAGAGGATCCATAGAGCCTTCAGGACTCATCCCTGATCTTGTGCAAGAGACATAAATAGATCTGAAACATATATGTGCAAGAATCTAACCTTCTTACGTTAAGAACAAGCATCTAAACACAGAACCATTGAGTATAACTTATAACCCAGAAAGAAGAACTGTAATGCATAAGGAAAACACATAGAGACACATCATATTTGAAAATTTAGGTCCTTCTTCATATTATATTCATAATCTTTATTTGATTACAGACTCAGAATTACACAACAGTGCGTTGTACAAACTCTTGACTTTGGACTCATGTTGTGGAGCTCCAATTCTCAAACTGATAGATCAAATTCATTACAGACTCAAGACTCAACTTGACTCAACTCCCCACAATCAACTTAGAACCAACTCGTAATCAACTGACCAACACCAACAACAATGTTAACAACCCTTTTACACTTATGTTCATCCCTATATATAGTTGGGTTGTGTCTTCTATTTTGGCTTGTGCACTTCCTTGTTTTGTTGCAACCGTGTGTTTCTTAGTTGGCGTTGTGCTAACTTACGCAACTGATTTCTCTTTCTCTTTCTCATTCTACTTTCTAGCCTCTGTTGAATCTTTCACAACTCATGCTCAGTCAAAACTTGTGCAATTCCTTATCCAAAAATGAAGGGGCCAACAATGCTTACCATGGAATACTTTGAAGTCATTAACATAGTGGACAATACTTCTCCATATCCAGCATTGTTGGGTCTAGATTGGAATTTTGATAAACATATTATTATCAATTTGAAGACAAGGAAGATGATATTTGAGTCTAGAATATATAGAGTTATTGCGTCATTGGATCCTTCATAAGGAGGAATGTATGTGGAACCTGTGACAAATAATATTCTTATAGAAGATGTGAATCATCTATACAAAAATACCACACACGAAGAGGATTATATCAAACCAACTGCATATGGCATGCTCAGTTGGAGGATTATTAGTTCTTGCACTTTATACTCTGACAGAGGACTAGAAAAATAGCAGCAACGATTACACAAACTATCTACCAAGAGGTGTGCCAGAATGATGCACGCACTGAGATGGGTTGGTACAGAGGTAAGAGAACCTCCTACTTCTTATGGCTCGAATGATTGGAATACTTTTTAATGAAGTATGAGGTATAGGTTATGGAAAATCATAGATTACCAGCATTATATATTTATTTAAAAGATACACCTACAAGATGGTGGGGTACACACAAGGAAAATATCAACAATTGGTTTCAATGCAAAAGGTTACTGCACATCAGATTTGGCATAAGGCATGAACATAGATATGAGGAGAAATATGAGGGATTTGTACAACCTAAAAAATGTGTGGATAAATGATTCGTTCAATGGATATTAGTACCACCATAATAATGGCCACACCATTTTATTCACACACTAGAAGGAATTCTGAAGAACTCGTACACACAACAAGAAAAACGCAGAGAAACTGTTAACTGGGAAGAGATACAACAAAGTTTCATAGTTACATTTTCATTTAGGCATGACAGTCCAATGATATATATAGTGATGAAAGTGGTAAGGGATATGTAACACCCTAGTTTTTGATCCCCATATTAAATAATGTATTTCTTAAGTGTTGAGAGGCCAGAGTGCTCAAATAATTAAAAGAGGCCAGTGTTCCTAAGAAATGTAATGTTTTGATCATTATTAATAATAAATACACCGTTGGATGCTAGATAGAAAAGGACTAGAGTTATAGGGGATTTGATTCCACAAGAGAGGGGTCTTGAGGGGCTAAGTGTTTATTTCATTTTTTAACTACCCATTTTGTTTAATGGGGGAAATTAGTTATGTGAGCTTCTTGGGGGAAGTCCATGAGGTTCTTAATTCCCAAGAGTTACATAAACCCATCCTTGGTCTATTGGGGGTGTTCTTTCTCTCTCTCACTCTCGTTCTCGTTCTGGTTCTTCTATTGGTCGCCTCACTCGTTCACTCACTCATTCATTCTTTCACGTATGCACTATATTGCTCTTTGTTCACACATTTCATGGATATCTCACTCCATTAATTTCTGTCATCCACTCATCTTTCCTCATCAATGTCCTTGCTTGGGAAATGAAGACGAATTGTTGAAGAGAATTCATGGTATTTTTGGTTGTAAATATTTTTGGTGTAATCCAACCATGATTTAAGGCCTGCATGTCTGAGATGCTTTGTCCTGTGTCTAGCTTTGTTCACAACTACAAGTCCTAAGAGTCTCGGCATGGAGATTCTGGACCAACTGCACTGGAGCCCCGAAAGGAGAAGGAAAACCTGAGGGAATGCATGGTAGAGAAGGGAGAGGGCCCATTCTCTTGGGTTGTGCAAGCTGGGTAGAAGAGAGCTGGGTACTTGGATTGTTGTGGGTGTTGGGAATCCTGTGAGAGCTTGAGTACTAAATGGTTTGGGAATCCAAGTAACAATTTGGAACTGTCCTTGTGGATTCACATCCCTAGCTTGGGGGTGACATTGTTGTTGATACTTGGAACAACAATGTCTATGGTTGGGTGGAATGTCCTTTGTCTGCAGTCAGTTTGTGTCTTCTTTTATAAAAGATAAGTGCTCTCTGTTATAGTATTATTACCTGTGTATGATTTATTCCACTGTGTATTTATTTATCATTGAATTCAATCTTTATAATGTGCATTCTTGTTGGTTATTGTTGTGCATGTCATTTAGTTCCTTTATTTTATGCATATTTATTAATTTGAAAGGTATCTGTAAGAGAAAGAAGTTCAAGAAAGGGCTTGATGTAGCGTATCTTGACCTATGGGTGGCTGGGTATGTTACATATTGGTATCATATCCCAGTTCCAACAATAAGCCTGGATGGGCCGTGTAAATTGAGATTGAATAAAAAGTTTCATAGAGAATTTAATTTGCATAATTCCATGAGGCGTTGAGAGCACCCGTTAATTGTGTTTGAAATCTCAGGAGGTGTAGTGGTTCAGGAAACTGCAATGGTTGTAGTATTTGTTCGGGAAGGGTATGAATCCTTCACAACCGTCAGATCTGGGAAAGGAGCATAATAATTAAAACCTCAAGTCCTTCGAACTTAGTTTCTTCAGAAAATGTTTAAGTCCTTGATGATACAAAGGTAAAATCCCTGAAGCTTCAAATTCCCATAGTGAATCTATGTCATAGATCACTGGGAGGGGTACTTGATCGTTGGATTTGGCCAATAATAGATCTGGGCCATTGGATCAAGCATAGATCAGGAGGTGAGGAAGATTTGGGAAGATCAGATCCCAACCATTATATATATGCATGAAAGAGTGTGAGCCATAGATCTCACAACATTTCAGAGGTTTGACACTTTAGGAGAAGCAAGCCCTTAATCATCCAGGAATAAAATCTCCCGAAGTCCTGAACTTCAGAGTAAGTTTGGACTGTTCATGTTCGGGGACACGTGTCTATAGATTAGAAAGTATTCGGGAATTCAACGTTCAACAGTTTGGGGGTTGGGTGGTGTTCAACAACAAAATCCTCTAAAGATCGAAGTCCTAAAGACCCAAAGCATAGAAGTGATGTGGCATGATGAAATCACCTAGAATGGCATAGACTTGTT
>JZKD02S2101247.1:30944-48326 GCA_000966675.3 Picea glauca | reverse complement strand
TCTTTATGTTTGAACAAAAACCTGTGGGAAATTTAATTTTTTGAATGACCTCTTTTACACCATTGCTTTGTTTCTCTGTTAATAACCATGGAAGGTTATTTTTGTCTCCATCATTATTTGATCGGATCACACTTTGCATTGCATGATTGGCTTCTCGAATGTCATTACATATTTTGACAATTTTTTCTTTATCCCTCCTGCCATCTATGATTCGCCATAATTTTTTTGTCACATTCTTCACGATATGCATTGTATCAAATAAATGAACTATTTTCAATTCCTTATAGTAAGGAAACCTCATGAATTGAGTGGGATAACATTTCATTCCTTGTGGAATCCCATTACTACTACCTTCACGATGACGACATTGATGAAGCATAAAAAAAATCAGAAAACTATTTATCAAATGCGGTAAAATAAAATGAATAATTAAAACAAAATTTCAAAACATGATTCCATTTACGATACATAAACAAAATGCGTACCTCGAGGATTAATTTTGTCATATGCCAACTTCCACAGGCGAGGTGTCATTCTTTGTGGTTTTAGTCCAGTCTCTTGTTTCCCATTGAAAATATATTTTTCAATAGTACGATACTTATGGTTCTTAGAAAGGAAGTGTCTATACTCATCAAACACCTCCTTTCCTAAACTTTTTGACTGACAAGATTTCATCTTAGGACCACAAGATGGACATTCAAATTTACCCTTTGTTTGAAGACCTGCAACAGATGGATTAATGTGAATTATTAATATATATATATACGAAATGATTATTTAAACAACATGCATGATATAATCAATTAATTATATACTATTCAAGCATGCAATATGGAACGTTACATACCACAAAAATGTGTTAGTCCCAGGGCATCATGAATTGTCCATAAAAGTATTCCACGACATTGAAATCTCTTCTGCCCAATTGGTTTACAAATGTCATACATAGTGATGCCCTACCATAACTTTAGTAGCTCGTCGATAAGAGGCTTGATATACACATTCATATCTTTAACTTGGTAATTACCTAATTTTTTGAAATTACACAAAATTACTACTATGGTATGTATATCTACATAAATAAATAAATAAAACATGTTATGCAAAAAGAGAGAAAACTGAAAAATTTTAATTCGAAAAATTAATGTAAACAAATACCTGGAATAATCATTGTCAAAATTGTGTGCTCCCTCTTTATTGACATCCAAGGAGGAATGTTATTGTTGATAACAAAAATAGGCCACACCGAGTAAACAAACCAAAGATCTCCAAATGGATTAACACTGTCAGTTTCCAATGAAAGTCTAACATTATGAGGTTCATCTATAAATTCTGGCCATTTTGCAACAATTTCCTTAAATGCATAACAATCTGCAGGCATTCAAAGAATGTCATCTTCAATTCTCTTTCATGCATGGTAATCCATAAACTGTGTTATGCTTTGGCACCTGAACAGTCGCTGCAAACATGGAATTATGGGAATATGTCGGAGAACCTTTCGAGGGACCATTTTTGTTACTTGATTGGTTCGACATCTACGGATACCACATACTGAACATTCTATTTTCGATGCATGATGTCCATAATATATAATATAATCATCAGGACATGCATCTATACTTTGATACTCCATTCCAATATATTTCATAATGGCATGTTGTAAGTTTTAAACCTGTGAAGTAAAGCAATGCATATAGATTCTTAAGTAAAACAGAAATTAATCAATGGCTCATTCACATAGTACACAGAGATTTATACCGGAAACCCTTAACTGGGGAAAACCTTTCTTATATTCATTATATTGAATTTCACCATTCACCATACAATATATACAATGTTTTTAGGTATTTTGTAGATACCAAAATCGTAATCCCTTAATCCTGGATTAATTTAGAAAACCGCTAAAAGTAGCAAAAAACGCCCAAAAACAAATTTTAGGTCACTGCCCCGGGCCACCGCTCGGTGTTGAACATTGCACGTAACCAGGGGGGGCATACATGGCCCCCCTAGGAAGATCCCGGTGCACACGACATAGAATACACTACTAGAGGGATCGTTAGACGCAGTTGTCAAATATAATGAAGTCCACCATCGATTAACTTTTCCCGTTGATCGAATGATTCTTTTTTCCCAAGTTTTTGGAGCTGCTTGATTATTAAAAGGCCAAGCCACTAGAAACTGCTTCAGAGTTTCGTACTTCGGAGTTTCGTGCTTCGGGAATTTTTCCAAATCGTAACTTCAAAGTCTGGATACCCAAAAGCTGTTCAAAAAATCCTAGTCATTATATGTGTATACCTTCCTAAGATTTAACACATCGCTTTGGGTAGTGGCCTATCGAAAATCCAATAAAGTTGATTTGTTGATGCACAAAACAGTAAATACCTAAAAGTTAAACCCCAATTAAAAGGTAATTAATAACTTTGCGTATTTGGAGTTCGGATATTCACCACTTGTCACACTCTAAATTCACGAAGTCCGAACTCCCGAAATTACCTTAAACACTAATCAGGGTTAATTAAAGATAAATATAATTACCCAATGATTAATCACTTCGCTATTTCAAGTTTTGGGAATCCTATCTCGAGCTGTTATCAAATATCCCAAAGTCCGAAAACCCAAAAGGACTTAAAGTTAAATACGATTAATTAATGGGTTAAATACGATTATCTCACAATTATTTTTTTCGCTAAATCGTAGTTTGGGTAAGTTCAAATCTCATTCATCCAAGATCATGAACCACCAAATATTAATGGCATTAATAACGACTCTACGACAATGATTTCAAATAAGATCGCAGATCACCGCCTAGATCTTTTCATTAAGGAAATGAATGCATTGTCGGTAAAGGTATTCGTAAAACAATACACTTAAGGTGAATAAGGATATCGAATTNTGTGTTATGCTTTGGCACCTGAACAGTCGCTGCAAACATGGAATTATGGGAATATGTCGGAGAACCTTTCGAGGGACCATTTTTGTTACTTGATTGGTTCGACATCTACGGATACCACATACTGAACATTCTATTTTCGATGCATGATGTCCATAATATATAATATAATCATCAGGACATGCATCTATACTTTGATACTCCATTCCAATATATTTCATAATGGCATGTTGTAAGTTTTAAACCTGTGAAGTAAAGCAATGCATATAGATTCTTAAGTAAAACAGAAATTAATCAATGGCTCATTCACATAGTACACAGAGATTTATACCGGAAACCCTTAACTGGGGAAAACCTTTCTTATATTCATTATATTGAATTTCACCATTCACCATACAATATATACAATGTTTTTAGGTATTTTGTAGATACCAAAATCGTAATCCCTTAATCCAGGATTAATTTAGAAAACCGCTAAAAATAGCAAAAAACGCCCAAAAACAAATTTTAGGTCACTGCCCTGGGCCACCGCTCGGTGCTGAACGTTGCACGTAACCAGGGGGGGGGCATACCTGGCCCCCCTAGGAAGCTCCCGGTGCTCACGAAATAGACTACACTACTAGAGGGATCGTCAAACGCAGTTGTCAAATATAATGAAGTCCATCGTCGATTAACTTTTCCCGTTGATCGAATGATTCTTTTTTTCCCAAGTTTTTGGAGCTGCTTGATTATTAAAAGGCCAAGCCACTAGAAACTGCTTCAGAGTTTCGTACTTCGGAGTTTCGTGCTTCGAGCATTTTTCCATATCGTAACTTCAAAGTCCGGATACCCGAAAGGTGTTCAAAAAATCCTAGTCATCATATGTGTATACCTTCCTAAGATTTAACACATCTCTTTGGGTAGTGGCCTGTCGAAAATCCAATAAAGTTGATTTGTTGATGCACAAAACAGTAAATACCTAAAATTTAAACCCCAATTAAAAGGTAATTAATAACTTTGTGCATTTGGAGTTCGAATATTCACCACTTGTCACACTCTAAATTCACGAAGTCCGAACTCCCGAAATTACCTTAAACACTAATCATGGTTAATTAAAGATAAAGATAATTACCCAATGATTAATCACTTCGCTATTTCAAGTTTTGGGAATCCTATCTCGAGTTGTTATCAAATATCCCAAAGTCCGAAAACCCAAAAAGACTTAAAGTTAAATACGATTAATTAATGGGTTAAATACGATTATCTCGCAATTATTTTTTTCGCTAAATCGTAGTTTGGGTAAGTTCAAATCTCATTCATCCAAGATCATGAACCACCAAATATTAATGGCATTAATAACGGCTCTACGACAATGATTTCAAATAAGATCACAGATCACCGCCTAGATCTTTTCATTAAGGAAATGAATGCATTGTCGGTAAAGGTATTCGTAAAACAATACACTTAAGGTGAATAAGGATATCGAATTTTGAATTCTATTTGCGATCTCGCGGAACAACAAGTTTTAGCAAGCTAAGAAGTCTATGTGTTTCCTTGTAACAGGTCACACAGTTCTGAACTCTTAATAGTATGGTGATGCGAAAAATGGCTAAAGTACCTGGTGAGAGAGTGAACCCGAACATAGATGTTCTCTCAGATACTTCACCGAGAGCTATAGATACCATGAAAACTTGGACGCAGGTGTTTGATATTCTGCAACACGAACTGATAAACTGCCCAGATGATTCGGGCGACGAGGTGACTAAAACCTAAGTGACGAAGATCAAGTATATAGATCAATCAGAGCTACACAAAATAGCCATGTAGCCGAGGCTCATGCCATATAACGACATGATAAGCTGGGCTCTAAAGAACGTTGACATCTCGACCAGAAGCATCTGCAATTCACATAAAGTTTATGTTGGGTCTTTCCGACCGGAGCATTTACAGGTAATGTATAAATTATCCCCAGTTTTCAAATACAGTTACAATGTCACTTTCCTAATGAATTTCGACAAAGAAGAGTGCACGCAATATGGAAAGAACTACCTTGACTTAATCAAATATTGGTGGGCACGCCCTGAGAAATTCAGAGCAGACACCCATGTCATATATGCGACTGCATCATTAGACACCCATATGATTTATGTGGCCATGATGTTATGTATACTTTTTAGGAAGGAAAGCTCTTCTCATTTCCTATTACCATGGGTACCAATCATGCATGAAGTAGCATAGGGATATTCTTTCAACTAGGCCAAGATATTATCGGACAATTTGGCCAAGGAAATCACAGAGTATCAGTCGTTGAAAGCCAAAGGGAAACTTTCCCCTTTCTACATGTCAGCATACATTATGGATTCCATTTGTTTCATGATGTTGTTCCCTTTGATGAGATGGAGATGGACCCCGACCAACGCCAAGCCCATACATTTCTATCACTCCAAGCTGTTGGAGGATAAAGCAAAGGATTTCTTTTATGAAATCTGTCACTATGTGGTGATGTCGGTTCATTTCTCTCTCTACGGTTTCCCGCCTCCTAAGATTTCATACAAGATCATGGCCAACCTAGAGAAAGTAGCAGACTGATATATTGAGGAACATTTCTCCTACATCAGGATTTTTGGGTGTTCAATTCCCCCACACGCTTTACCAAAGTTTTTGCCAGATCGGCTGGTGTGCCTAGAGGTAGCATATCAAACTGTGACAAGGGGTATTAGTAAGGAACTAAAAACAGCCTAGAAAAAAGTATGGCCTACCTTCCCTCTTTAGGTTGGTATGTTCTCACTGTTAGATTTTGGTCACTCTAAAGTAGAAGTCGCAGCCCTAGAAGACACCAAGTTGGTTAATATTGAGTTCAAGAAGCATGATCCCTAGAAGATCGTGGGAAATAACCTGGCTCTATACAATCTAAAGAAATATGAGCATGAAACTTCCCCACAGGATGAAATATTCTGAGGAGTAAGGTCATACCAGGAAGTGTTGAGCAGAGTCTGAACTCTGGCTCCAAACCAATTAGCCAGTTTCTACAATTTTCAAAGGAATAGAAGGAATAGTTTTCCTAAGGTCTTACAAGGAGAACCTCTGACATCTCCATATACACAGGAAACTACAACTCAGGGCTTAGAAATAGGAGGTTCCGATGGACGGAAGACTCAGGAGGATTCGAAGAAAACTAAAGTTTTAACACAGAAGGTGGTTACTGCATTATCAAATCCACTTGGTAATCAAGCAAAATCTCAATTTGAAGCTTTGATAAAAAAAAAGGGATAGGAAACACCGCTGCCCACACCAAATAAATCGGCTACTGACACGGCATGGAAAAAACCATCCACCGAGATATGTAGTCCCATTATGGAATTAACGCCTTTACAGTCAAGTCAGGGAAATCCAAATGTCGAAATCATATTTATAGAAGACCTTACTCCAATTTTAGTTGAAGAAATGCCCCCTTCTGATTTCTTTTTCAGCAAGAAGAGAAGGGATATAGTGAAAAGAGAAACACATCAAAAGGATGGTGCAGTAGTAAAAAGGCAGAGGGTGTTGTATGATGGATAAGGTCTAGATGAGACAAATTTCACTAGGGAGATGGTAGGCTCGTTAGGTGCCTTTTCCATGGCTAATCAATGTTCGGTAGAAAATCTCATGGAGCAACTAAAACAGAGAAATATGTTAGTAAGACAATTGCAATATCAGATGATAACCATGGAAAAAGAGGTGAGAAATCAGATGAATAAATATTTTGGACAGGTGAGAGCTGGTGACAGACAACAGATTCAACAACTCAAAATCAGTTTGGATGAGCTATCTCAGAATTCATAGGCCAATAGAGAATTAACCACTCAGCAGCAAGAACTGATCAAAAAAATTCAGGCCAAGATAGATATAGCTGAAGTTACAGTAGTGGGGATGGAAACTTTCCAAGCTTAGGCACTAGAGGTGCACGAAAAGATGGAATTAGCCCAACAAGACTGTTTTACAAAAGTGGAAGTTGTTGAAAGTTGTTATTGGGTGGCAACCATTTCTCTAAATAACATTTTCATTAAGGAGAGAGAAGCCACTACAGCTCAAGATAAGTTCCAGGAGGCCATTTTAACAACAACAAAAGATGGAGTAGAAGAGGTCCCTCAATTGTCTCTTTCTAAGAAAACCTGAGGTGACATAATCTTGAAGGCTTGGGAGACAAATCTAGCTGAAAGTAAAAGATTAGCCAAAGAAATAAATAAATCTTGTGAAGAAGCATTGTCTTCACTCGAAAGAGGGTTGCTTGACGTTTAAAGAGATAGTATTTTCGAGGCCCTGGGGAAGATTGACATAGAGAAAAATCAACATAATTCTAAGACAAGAATAGAAGAATCCCGGTCGACCATCCAACAATTGAAACAAATCGACCTAATCTAGATAAACAAATGGATAGTAAATCCTAGTTTTTAGCTACAGACTATATCTTTGGAGACAAGGAAAATACAAGATAAGTTGTCTCTTATAGAAAAGAAGCTTTACATTTTCGAGGTAAATGAAACAACATAACCTTCCGTGTTAGTAGTGCAGTTAGTAGGCAGATGCATCTAGTGTGTCGAACACGGGAAAGCCAACACATATGGAAAGAAATGAGCAAATCTGAACATACTATTCATATGGGTCATGATCAGATGGCAATTGTTTTCCGACTGGAGGATATGAAGAAGAAACGTCTCTACATGCAGGCGAAGAGATAGATGAGACGTAAATGGAACCTTTCAGTTTTTCATGTTGTAATATTAAATACATAAATATTAATACAAGGCTTAGTATAAATACAATTGTTTTGGGTTGAGACCATTTTGTATAAATATATAAATCAAAGACTTAGTTAAGGCTGCTTCTTGTCGATTGTATCAGAGAAGACTCTCCTTATAGAGTATTAATACAAGTGCAAACAGGGATTCCAAGTTTTGTTCAAATATGGGTTATGTGTCTCTTTGTCTTCCATTGCTCATTTCCTTTATGTATTCCTGAATAAATGTTGATTCCAATTTAGTAATACAACTACTGAAATCTTATTGTATCAGTAATTTATTAAGTATCTTTTCCTTTGTATTATTGTGAGTAATACAAGACCTGCTTGTTGTGTGGATTACTGTATTTTTATGCTTTATTCAAGGTTATACCGATCTACTTTCTTCTACTGCTACAAGGTAGGACTCTTCTGTAATTGATTCCCTGCTTTGTTTCATAGTTTTTTTATTTTCCTTCATATCATTTATTTTTTCAATTTTGACTCAGATACGAAATACGGCCTCTGTGCTGCTACATGGTTAATTTCATTAAGGAATCTTTCTCATATAACTAAGGTAGGAAAATCATTTTAAAACACACTCTTAGACAACTTTCATGATGCCTGACATTATCCTTTGAGCCTAAAGTTTAATCTCAGGACCAACACTAAGTATTATTCTACCGCGCACTACAATCCTAAATGCGTCTTTACTATGCACTCCACTCCTGCCTTGTCTTCTTTCTTCTGCTACTACGCTTCTCCTCCATACTTAGGATTTTCCTCAAAACTATATCTAAAATGCTTGTCCAACAATGCCCAAAGGAACTTATATCGTCTATCACAACCCTAAAGTGTGGACCACCCAATTCCTTGGGTCCACATGTAGTCCAAGTACCTAAATATATAAAAGTGAATCAAGTTCTGTATGCCAATATTGTCTGTCTTGCATCATACTTGCAAATCAGACATGGTCATCTATCATAAACCCCACGTTTTCTTCCTTCCTCAAGTTCCCTTCCAAGCTTCTCTTAGTGAGATCTCCCAATGTCTATGGTGCACACAATTTGAGAAGGGGAACCAAACATGTCTGTGGTGTGCTTTATCATCATGAAAGTGTACCCAAAACCAACTCTTCTAACCATCAAGATTCCTTCATGTCCATTCGTGTCAATCAATTACCATCAAGGTAATTATTTGGTGGAGGTGCTCGAAGCCATTCTAGGTTAGGGCCCTACAATACCCTTCTTATCTCATTGATTCTATAGCATGTCAAAGCCCCCATAGATCAATCAAGGGGCATTGGGTAGCTCATCCACTAGCCAATTCCAGTGCATTATGTTCCCTAGCATCATTTGAAGCGTAAATATTGGTCAATATAAGAATGTGACCATCCAAATTAAGAGATACCTAGAGTAGTGTATGTGAATAGCATGAGTCCTAATCAACCACCACATCAATGAGCTAAGATGACGATGGAAAACCCTCCCTTTCCTTCACTATGTCTAAACATGACAATTCTTTATCTCGACCATATAAAAACAAGGTCATTCTCAACATAAGCCATATGATTTTAAATTATTACAATCAATATGATAAATCTAACCCACTAATTGAATAAAAAAACTTGGCAAATGATATGTTCTTTATTAGAGTCACTCAAACCCTAGAAATTCCATGAGATGAATTTTATTGTGAAATTCCAACATCGTACATCTCCTCCTCATTAGCTTCTAGGATAGGGAGATATTCAAAATAATTTAGGTGAATAACCATTTTTTTCAAGGGGAGCTAATCTTGAATAGTAATAGGCCTGGGCTTTGAAAATTAAATGCAATATTAATTACCCCATTCTCTAAATTAAAACATTTTGTACATCCTTGGAGTCTAAAGACATGCTTTAATATCTAGAATGTAAACATAAATTACTCAAGTTGGGTAAGGATAGTCTCTCTTTTATTGCTTCTAGTATTAACAATAGCCACCACAGGCTCACAACATGTTTGGTAGGGATTTCTAGAGGCTTGGATTAATTATTGGAACATATAAGAACATGATCAAATTAACAATATTGATAATATTAAATATTACATTCCTATGAAGTGTAAAATAAGACCTGTAACGACAATGAAATTATTAGTAAGAGGAAGTTGAAATACTACTAAGAATTTATCAATCCTAGTTGATGATCATTTTTTTAAAACATTGCGATATTAAAACACAAAATGAATATTGCTAAAATTATGATCAATACCTATGAACTTTATAGTAAATCTATTCATTGGACTAACCCTAAGTCACGGCCTTGAGATGAATGAATTTGTCAAATTTGTATATCAATGAGGTTGAAGATAAACTTCATTCCTTTGAATGTTCCCTACCCTTACTACTGTAAGATGTAACCTTACCTAGTTTCATAACTTACTTACTCTTAAGGACCCACTCACTTTCAAAAAGCATAATGACCTTGGCACATGCCAACGACATTGGTAATATCCAATGGAGTTAACACCTTGGGGATGATAGTTGCTTCTCCTTTCAAACATAATAGGTAATATTATAAGTCTCAAGAAAGAGTTATTTTACTGCTGGTAAGGTTTCCCAAGCAACAAACTAGTAGAAGGATAGATGTATTTTCACCCATGTTAATATGATAAAGTTATTGATAGCTTACAAAAAANCTTAACTGGGGAAAACCTTTCTTATATTCATTATATTGAATTTCACCATTCACCATACAATATATACAATGTTTTTAGGTATTTTGTAGATACCAAAATCGTAATCCCTTAATCCAGGATTAATTTAGAAAACCGCTAAAAATAGCAAAAAACGCCCAAAAACAAATTTTAGGTCACTGCCCTGGGCCACCGCTCGGTGCTGAACGTTGCACGTAACCAGGGGGGGGGCATACCTGGCCCCCCTAGGAAGCTCCCGGTGCTCACGAAATAGACTACACTACTAGAGGGATCGTCAAACGCAGTTGTCAAATATAATGAAGTCCATCGTCGATTAACTTTTCCCGTTGATCGAATGATTCTTTTTTTCCCAAGTTTTTGGAGCTGCTTGATTATTAAAAGGCCAAGCCACTAGAAACTGCTTCAGAGTTTCGTACTTCGGAGTTTCGTGCTTCGAGCATTTTTCCATATCGTAACTTCAAAGTCCGGATACCCGAAAGGTGTTCAAAAAATCCTAGTCATCATATGTGTATACCTTCCTAAGATTTAACACATCTCTTTGGGTAGTGGCCTGTCGAAAATCCAATAAAGTTGATTTGTTGATGCACAAAACAGTAAATACCTAAAATTTAAACCCCAATTAAAAGGTAATTAATAACTTTGTGCATTTGGAGTTCGAATATTCACCACTTGTCACACTCTAAATTCACGAAGTCCGAACTCCCGAAATTACCTTAAACACTAATCATGGTTAATTAAAGATAAAGATAATTACCCAATGATTAATCACTTCGCTATTTCAAGTTTTGGGAATCCTATCTCGAGTTGTTATCAAATATCCCAAAGTCCGAAAACCCAAAAAGACTTAAAGTTAAATACGATTAATTAATGGGTTAAATACGATTATCTCGCAATTATTTTTTTCGCTAAATCGTAGTTTGGGTAAGTTCAAATCTCATTCATCCAAGATCATGAACCACCAAATATTAATGGCATTAATAACGGCTCTACGACAATGATTTCAAATAAGATCACAGATCACCGCCTAGATCTTTTCATTAAGGAAATGAATGCATTGTCGGTAAAGGTATTCGTAAAACAATACACTTAAGGTGAATAAGGATATCGAATTTTGAATTCTATTTGCGATCTCGCGGAACAACAAGTTTTAGCAAGCTAAGAAGTCTATGTGTTTCCTTGTAACAGGTCACACAGTTCTGAACTCTTAATAGTATGGTGATGCGAAAAATGGCTAAAGTACCTGGTGAGAGAGTGAACCCGAACATAGATGTTCTCTCAGATACTTCACCGAGAGCTATAGATACCATGAAAACTTGGACGCAGGTGTTTGATATTCTGCAACACGAACTGATAAACTGCCCAGATGATTCGGGCGACGAGGTGACTAAAACCTAAGTGACGAAGATCAAGTATATAGATCAATCAGAGCTACACAAAATAGCCATGTAGCCGAGGCTCATGCCATATAACGACATGATAAGCTGGGCTCTAAAGAACGTTGACATCTCGACCAGAAGCATCTGCAATTCACATAAAGTTTATGTTGGGTCTTTCCGACCGGAGCATTTACAGGTAATGTATAAATTATCCCCAGTTTTCAAATACAGTTACAATGTCACTTTCCTAATGAATTTCGACAAAGAAGAGTGCACGCAATATGGAAAGAACTACCTTGACTTAATCAAATATTGGTGGGCACGCCCTGAGAAATTCAGAGCAGACACCCATGTCATATATGCGACTGCATCATTAGACACCCATATGATTTATGTGGCCATGATGTTATGTATACTTTTTAGGAAGGAAAGCTCTTCTCATTTCCTATTACCATGGGTACCAATCATGCATGAAGTAGCATAGGGATATTCTTTCAACTAGGCCAAGATATTATCGGACAATTTGGCCAAGGAAATCACAGAGTATCAGTCGTTGAAAGCCAAAGGGAAACTTTCCCCTTTCTACATGTCAGCATACATTATGGATTCCATTTGTTTCATGATGTTGTTCCCTTTGATGAGATGGAGATGGACCCCGACCAACGCCAAGCCCATACATTTCTATCACTCCAAGCTGTTGGAGGATAAAGCAAAGGATTTCTTTTATGAAATCTGTCACTATGTGGTGATGTCGGTTCATTTCTCTCTCTACGGTTTCCCGCCTCCTAAGATTTCATACAAGATCATGGCCAACCTAGAGAAAGTAGCAGACTGATATATTGAGGAACATTTCTCCTACATCAGGATTTTTGGGTGTTCAATTCCCCCACACGCTTTACCAAAGTTTTTGCCAGATCGGCTGGTGTGCCTAGAGGTAGCATATCAAACTGTGACAAGGGGTATTAGTAAGGAACTAAAAACAGCCTAGAAAAAAGTATGGCCTACCTTCCCTCTTTAGGTTGGTATGTTCTCACTGTTAGATTTTGGTCACTCTAAAGTAGAAGTCGCAGCCCTAGAAGACACCAAGTTGGTTAATATTGAGTTCAAGAAGCATGATCCCTAGAAGATCGTGGGAAATAACCTGGCTCTATACAATCTAAAGAAATATGAGCATGAAACTTCCCCACAGGATGAAATATTCTGAGGAGTAAGGTCATACCAGGAAGTGTTGAGCAGAGTCTGAACTCTGGCTCCAAACCAATTAGCCAGTTTCTACAATTTTCAAAGGAATAGAAGGAATAGTTTTCCTAAGGTCTTACAAGGAGAACCTCTGACATCTCCATATACACAGGAAACTACAACTCAGGGCTTAGAAATAGGAGGTTCCGATGGACGGAAGACTCAGGAGGATTCGAAGAAAACTAAAGTTTTAACACAGAAGGTGGTTACTGCATTATCAAATCCACTTGGTAATCAAGCAAAATCTCAATTTGAAGCTTTGATAAAAAAAAAGGGATAGGAAACACCGCTGCCCACACCAAATAAATCGGCTACTGACACGGCATGGAAAAAACCATCCACCGAGATATGTAGTCCCATTATGGAATTAACGCCTTTACAGTCAAGTCAGGGAAATCCAAATGTCGAAATCATATTTATAGAAGACCTTACTCCAATTTTAGTTGAAGAAATGCCCCCTTCTGATTTCTTTTTCAGCAAGAAGAGAAGGGATATAGTGAAAAGAGAAACACATCAAAAGGATGGTGCAGTAGTAAAAAGGCAGAGGGTGTTGTATGATGGATAAGGTCTAGATGAGACAAATTTCACTAGGGAGATGGTAGGCTCGTTAGGTGCCTTTTCCATGGCTAATCAATGTTCGGTAGAAAATCTCATGGAGCAACTAAAACAGAGAAATATGTTAGTAAGACAATTGCAATATCAGATGATAACCATGGAAAAAGAGGTGAGAAATCAGATGAATAAATATTTTGGACAGGTGAGAGCTGGTGACAGACAACAGATTCAACAACTCAAAATCAGTTTGGATGAGCTATCTCAGAATTCATAGGCCAATAGAGAATTAACCACTCAGCAGCAAGAACTGATCAAAAAAATTCAGGCCAAGATAGATATAGCTGAAGTTACAGTAGTGGGGATGGAAACTTTCCAAGCTTAGGCACTAGAGGTGCACGAAAAGATGGAATTAGCCCAACAAGACTGTTTTACAAAAGTGGAAGTTGTTGAAAGTTGTTATTGGGTGGCAACCATTTCTCTAAATAACATTTTCATTAAGGAGAGAGAAGCCACTACAGCTCAAGATAAGTTCCAGGAGGCCATTTTAACAACAACAAAAGATGGAGTAGAAGAGGTCCCTCAATTGTCTCTTTCTAAGAAAACCTGAGGTGACATAATCTTGAAGGCTTGGGAGACAAATCTGGCTGAAAGTAAAAGATTAGCCAAAGAAATAAATAAATCTTGTGAAGAAGCATTGTCTTCACACGAAAGAGGGTTGCTTGACGTTGAAAGAGATAGTATTTTCGAGGCCCTGGGGCAGATTGATATAGACAAAAATCAACATAATTCTAAGACAAGAATAGAAGAATCCCAGTAGACCATCCAACAATTGAAACAAATCGACCTAATCCAGATAAACAAATGGATAGTAAATCCTAGTTTTCAGCTACAGACTATATCTTTGGAGACAAGGAAAATACAGGATAAGTTGTCTCGTATAGAAAAGAAGCTTTACATTTTCGAGGTAAATGAAACAACATAACCTTCCGTGTTAGTAGTGCAGTTAGTAGACAGATGCATCTAGTGTGTCGAACACGGCAAATCCAACACATATGGAAAGAAATGAGAAAATCTGAACATACTATTCATATGGGTCATGATCAGATGGCAATTGTTTTCCGACTGGAGGATATGAAGAAGAAACGTCTCTACATGCAGGCGAAGAGATAGATGAGACGTAAATGGAACCTTTCAGTTTTTCATGTTGTAATATTAAATACATAAATATTAATACAAGGCTTAGTATAAATACAATTGTTTTGGGTTGAGACCATTTTGTATAAATATATAAATCAAAGACTTAGTTAAGGCTGCTTCTTGTCGATTGTATCAGAGAAGACTCTCCTTATAGAGTATTAATACAAGTGCAAACAGGGATTCCAAGTTTTGTTCAAATATGGGTTATGTGTCTCTTTGTCTTCCATTGCTCATTTCCTTTATGTATTCCTGAATAAATGTTGATTCCAATTTAGTAATACAACTACTGAAATCTTATTGTATCAGTAATTTATTAAGTATCTTTTCCTTTGTATTATTGTGAGTAATACAAGACCTGCTTGTTGTGTGGATTACTGTATTTTTATGCTTTATTCAAGGTTATACCGATCTACTTTCTTCTACTGCTACAAGGTAGGACTCTTCTGTAATTGATTCCCTGCTTTGTTTCATAGTTTTTTTATTTTCCTTCATATCATTTATTTTTTCAATTTTGACTCAGATACGAAATACGGCCTCTGTGCTGCTACATGGTTAATTTCATTAAGGAATCTTTCTCATATAACTAAGGTAGGAAAATCATTTTAAAACACACTCTTAGACAACTTTCATGATGCCTGACATTATCCTTTGAGCCTAAAGTTTAATCTCAGGACCAACACTAAGTATTATTCTACCGCGCACTACAATCCTAAATGCGTCTTTACTATGCACTCCACTCCTGCCTTGTCTTCTTTCTTCTGCTACTACGCTTCTCCTCCATACTTAGGATTTTCCTCAAAACTATATCTAAAATGCTTGTCCAACAATGCCCAAAGGAACTTATATCGTCTATCACAACCCTAAAGTGTGGACCACCCAATTCCTTGGGTCCACATGTAGTCCAAGTACCTAAATATATAAAAGTGAATCAAGTTCTGTATGCCAATATTGTCTGTCTTGCATCATACTTGCAAATCAGACATGGTCATCTATCATAAACCCCACGTTTTCTTCCTTCCTCAAGTTCCCTTCCAAGCTTCTCTTAGTGAGATCTCCCAATGTCTATGGTGCACACAATTTGAGAAGGGGAACCAAACATGTCTGTGGTGTGCTTTATCATCATGAAAGTGTACCCAAAACCAACTCTTCTAACCATCAAGATTCCTTCATGTCCATTCGTGTCAATCAATTACCATCAAGGTAATTATTTGGTGGAGGTGCTCGAAGCCATTCTAGGTTAGGGCCCTACAATACCCTTCTTATCTCATTGATTCTATAGCATGTCAAAGCCCCCATAGATCAATCAAGGGGCATTGGGTAGCTCATCCACTAGCCAATTCCAGTGCATTATGTTCCCTAGCATCATTTGAAGCGTAAATATTGGTCAATATAAGAATGTGACCATCCAAATTAAGAGATACCTAGAGTAGTGTATGTGAATAGCATGAGTCCTAATCAACCACCACATCAATGAGCTAAGATGACGATGGAAAACCCTCCCTTTCCTTCACTATGTCTAAACATGACAATTCTTTATCTCGACCATATAAAAACAAGGTCATTCTCAACATAAGCCATATGATTTTAAATTATTACAATCAATATGATAAATCTAACCCACTAATTGAATAAAAAAACTTGGCAAATGATATGTTCTTTATTAGAGTCACTCAAACCCTAGAAATTCCATGAGATGAATTTTATTGTGAAATTCCAACATCGTACATCTCCTCCTCATTAGCTTCTAGGATAGGGAGATATTCAAAATAATTTAGGTGAATAACCATTTTTTTCAAGGGGAGCTAATCTTGAATAGTAATAGGCCTGGGCTTTGAAAATTAAATGCAATATTAATTACCCCATTCTCTAAATTAAAACATTTTGTACATCCTTGGAGTCTAAAGACATGCTTTAATATCTAGAATGTAAACATAAATTACTCAAGTTGGGTAAGGATAGTCTCTCTTTTATTGCTTCTAGTATTAACAATAGCCACCACAGGCTCACAACATGTTTGGTAGGGATTTCTAGAGGCTTGGATTAATTATTGGAACATATAAGAACATGATCAAATTAACAATATTGATAATATTAAATATTACATTCCTATGAAGTGTAAAATAAGACCTGTAACGACAATGAAATTATTAGTAAGAGGAAGTTGAAATACTACTAAGAATTTATCAATCCTAGTTGATGATCATTTTTTTAAAACATTGCGATATTAAAACACAAAATGAATATTGCTAAAATTATGATCAATACCTATGAACTTTATAGTAAATCTATTCATTGGACTAACCCTAAGTCACGGCCTTGAGATGAATGAATTTGTCAAATTTGTATATCAATGAGGTTGAAGATAAACTTCATTCCTTTGAATGTTCCCTACCCTTACTACTGTAAGATGTAACCTTACCTAGTTTCATAACTTACTTACTCTTAAGGACCCACTCACTTTCAAAAAGCATAATGACCTTGGCACATGCCAACGACATTGGTAATATCCAATGGAGTTAACACCTTGGGGATGATAGTTGCTTCTCCTTTCAAACATAATAGGTAATATTATAAGTCTCAAGAAAGAGTTATTTTACTGCTGGTAAGGTTTCCCAAGCAACAAACTAGTAGAAGGATAGATGTATTTTCACCCATGTTAATATGATAAAGTTATTGATAGCTTACAAAAAA